>JAHZMY010003711.1:0-13528 GCA_027743915.1 Seira sanloemensis
CCCCTGGCAAAGTAATATTTGCCGTAGTAACATAAAGTGGCTTTCCATTGGCAAGGCAAACCCAAAAATATCCATGCAAAATGGCTTTCCTTTGGAAACGTGCGTTTATGTTTGTATTCTTGAAGTGGCTTTGCCGTGTTAAAGCCGTTTTTGAACTTTTCATTTCAAATGGCTTGGCTACGGCAAATGCAATTTAAAAATCGCCAAGTAACTGGCTTTACACATGGAAAGGGTTAACCGGTAAACTACAGGATTCTAACTGCCCTTTTGGACCTATAAACCCTAGCTACTCGTCAACTTCCCAAACATAAATTCTATTGAATTTTTTTAAAATCTTCTATTAGGAGCATTGTGAGACAAAGAAAATTAATAGTTCAGCAGAAGTGCTTTGGTAGTTTTGGAATTTTCTCAGAAAAAACCATTTTCCCAGTCTTGTGAAAAAAATTTCGTGTGACAACCCCAAACACTAATTCATAACAAGAGCGTAAAGTTGAATATCAATGTCTCTATTGAGACTCCCTGATGCATGGGTATTACATTATGTCAAAGGTTTTTGACAAGCATGTTGCTATTTATAGCCAACTGTATTACTTTATGGCAGCTATTTTTCATCTAATTATTGCAAGTCATGTGTACATTGCTTTTAATCCAAGCTATTGTGATCACCATTTTCTTAAATTTAAATACGATCGACCAGTAGTCGTTTTAATTTTTTTCGAAGTTTGATATTGCGAATATTCTTTGAATTCGAGAGTCGCAATTTATAATTTTATAGAAACAATCGTCTCATCATTTTGCTCTCTTAAATCACGCTTTCCTTAAATTTAAATATTAAATTTCCTTGAATAACGATTCAACACTTGAATCTCATAATCTGATCTCTGTAATAAGAATTTTTAAGGGAAAATTTAGGCGGTTCTTTGAATACACAGGAGAATCAAAACAAATGCCATAAAGTTTTATTTTTTATATCTGTGCCACGTATTACTAATCACAATCTGGAAAATATAAATAGCGGCATCCAAGTCCACCCATCCCTAAATTTCCTTTAAACTAACTCTTTGCTTTTACTTCTCAAAAGTAAAAAACAAAATTGTATCATATTGTCAGCCAATGTATGTATGAGCGGCTGACGTTTCCTTCCTCCTTTGACATTTCTCAATGGACCCAACTTTCGAATAACTACGCATTTTCCCATTTCCCAAAACCCGAATTTCATTTTGCCCCCGTGTCCTTGAATCCACCTTTTGTTTCGTATCCGGTAAACATTAAAAGCCTTTAACGAAATGAAAAACGAGATTTCATCAAAGCAAGTGCTGAAAATTCCATGAAGACAATCGCGCTGAGATTCATAATGTTCACTTTGATGATGAAGCCTTGAGTCGTCGGGTTCCAGGTGACACACAATGCTTTCATCCTTTGAACTTTATTTTGAAAAAAGAGAAGAAATATTTATTGCGAAGGTGGATCGCTTCAAGCGTGTGCACACATACACGTACAGTAAACACGCAGGTGAAATGACTTTTTCATGGAATTTTGGTTTTTGTTTGGGAAAATCTCGAATTGTTTTCTGCGCACATGATGATGTATTGATGGTAAGAAAAACAAGTGCTTGAGTGGATTCCTTCCATCTTTTATTTAGGCCTGGTGAATAGGTTGATGGAAAAAAGTAAGCTGATGGCGTCATTTCATTGCATCCTATCGCTTTGATGAATTTTGAATCTTGTGATGTGAAAATATTATGATCGTTTATTGCGTCTTTAAGAATTTTTGTGGAAGGCCGGGGTGGTGGATGCAATTTGGGTTACAATCGGGGAAATACTGAAATTGGTATCTACCATTTTGGACGTTCAAATCCTAGCTGGTCACAAAACTCTCCAAAACATCAGTGTCATATACACGATGTAAAAAGTGGAAAAAAGCTTGATGATTGGGAGCATTGTAAGACAAATATTTTAATCCATGCAGTGTACATTTTGGACAGTTTTGAACATTTTCCGGGAAAGGGGTCCAGTGTCATTTACATAATGTAAAAAGTGAAAAAACTGAATAACCTAATCTTGTGAGATATTTTGGTAACGAGAACAGTGTACCATACCACTGGGAAAGCATGGGCTGGGAAACCCCCCCCCCTCTCCCCAAATTTTCAGCAAAAAAAAAACAGAACACGATCTTTAGTCCATACAATACAACTTTATATTTTAGTGCCTGTTTTATTGCGCCTAAAATACCACCAGATGACCTCCACAGTTTCGCAGAAAGGGACCATAAATTAGACGCGTTTAATGCTGCGGTTTCTGACGTTTATATAAAACCTCTGAAACCACAGAAATTTAAATACGTATCAAATTATTTTGTCGCTTTTGCAAAACTGTGGCGTCATCTGTAGGTATTTTAAGTTTTATCAAACGCTATAACGATACTGCATTATTTCATGAAGGAGATTTGAAATACCAAAAATCTATTTGCTACCTGAAATGAGACACATACCGAAAATACATAAAGCGGGGTAAAGTCTCTTTCACATCAAGTCATTTTTTCCTTAAAGCAGGAAGAAAAAAGGTTCCCTTGAATTTAGAAATGTTCAATAAATAAACCAAAGTTGGTTCAGACGCCAAACTAACAGAAAAGACAGAATACAAAGGGAAAGTTACTAAGCCCAACCAAATAATGTATGAATCTGAAGGCATTCGATAAATACATAATGAAGCCATTGACAATGAAAAAGAAAGCAAAAATTCTGAATTTGCTTTCTCCCGCTTCTGCTCCAAGTCAGGGACCACGTTTAGTAACTTTTCATTTTCCTTTCACTTTTGTTACAATTATGACTCATCACTTACCAGCTAAAATGTTCTATTTCCTGGCAAAAGTGCACCACGACCATATATCAAATCCTAATTCACTGCAGAGATGTGTGCTTATTTCATTCCATAATTAAGTGCATTATCGTAACGTAATGGTACACCATTTTCACACTTTTAAATAATTTGTGCCGTTCTCCTTTTTTGTGATGGGGCAAGCCGCACAAATTCATGGAGGAAATAAAAAATAATATGTATTTGTAATGATCCTCCAAAAAAAGGGGTTTCGCTCATTGTCAGCGCAACCCGGGAAAAAGGAAAACATGTCACGGAGTTGTGTCCTGTTGTGTTTAAAATTGTGTGTACTTTCATCGTATGCTTCGAAGGAGAAAGCAGAAGGGAGACAAACGTCAGGGTTGGCTCCGATAGGTTACCAATAATCACTCTTTGTACTGAGGTGAGAGGCTTTTCGTTGTAAATTAAAAATGACGTCATCTTGTAGAGGTCATGATTTCCGAAAAGTGCTGAGTTCTGGGGAAAACTAACATGTGGACCTGTCTAATCTTATCAATATCTGCTGGCGTACAAGATTTTGGTGAGCTACATATCTATTCTGCAAGCAACGTTCAAAGTTTGGGCTGCGTTGATGTAGGAAATCTTCAACTTTAGCACTGAAGCCGACTCTGCTTTTTGATTGCCTCAGAATTTACACGCACAATGTGCTGAACAAATTTGAATATTATAGTTCAGGCGCAGGTTTTTTTTAAAAATACTTTCTACTATACGTGGTCGGTATAGTAACTTTATTTGAAAAAAATCAGAAACATCCATTTCGTATTTTTTACGTATTACGTCAATCTCAAGGTCTTTTGACTTTAATGGTTGGCGGATAATGCTCCCAGTAAGGTTAGTTGTTAAAATGTAAAGTGGAACGGGAATGGGACAAGCGGTGGTGAAAATTCTGTGGCGAAGGAGACGCTTCCCAAAGGAAACAAAAGGGGGAGACGTGGGATTACAAAATTGCTGCATTTGTTTATTGGATCGGCTTCAGTCAATTTAAGAATATAATTATAAAAGACTGGTGAAACATTCCCTTTAAGCAAACGAGGAGTTAGCATTTTATTAATAGCAATTAGTTAATGAATTTGTTAATTCGGCATTTTCTCTTATGTTTGTTTTCCCAGTTGCCAGAGAATTTTCATCCACGTTTGCTCCATTCCCGTCCCACTCTGGGCTGTAAAGACCAAACTAACAGTCTGATATATATAGGCAAAATTAATCTTCGAGAAAACTTGAGCAATGCAATAAAAACCTTCAAATTAAATATTCGTCGACTATATTCAACTTGGATCTACTTAGCGTTTATGATAGATGCATATTTTGCATTTTAATTGAGAACCAAGACAATTTGAGAGTTGATTTACGAATGTATTTATCAAAACTAATAATTTTACATAGTCACCATTATTTCTACACGCAACCAGGCTAAATCGGATATACCTGTCCTGGCTCAAAATACACCGTTACATGTGACTTTGTCGAACACGTGTCAAATTTAAATAAAGTTTCCACCCTGTTCGTTTTTTTTGACTTAAATTTTTTAACTTTTGGACAAAAATACGAATGCAATTGGGCTAGAAAATACCCATAACTATGTGAGGATAGTATGAATATTATGCAACACGTTGCGTCAAAAAGAGAGAACTTCCTGCTTTCTGCGACTTTCACTGCGCAAGCGAAGAAAAAGTCAGCAATTTTTCTCGTTATTTTCATCCACATAAATAAATTTGCGTTGTTTTTTCTTGCCATGAAGAAAAATATTTTACAATTTTAAGGTGAAAAATGCAAAAAATTGCGTGAATTTTTAATGAACCTGTAAAACGCTGTCTTTACTTCGTGGATTCCTGGCGAGAAGGGAAAAATATGTCACCGAGTTGAACTTTGATTCCTTTTGTATATGTAATTTCACCCGGAGGCTTAGATGGAAAAAGTAGAAAGGCGACGAACATCGGGGTTTGCTCCTAAAGGTTACAAATAATCACTTTTTTGTATTGAGGTCCGAGGTGATATGCGTTTCGTTGTGAATGAAAAATTCACGTCATCCCCTGGTGGTCATGGGTCGTAGAAAGCTATAAAGTGTGGGAAAAATTGCCAAAGGTTTCTATCTACATTTTTCAACACATATCTACTGGCTAACAAGATTTTGATGAGCAATTCTGCAGGGTAAATTCAAAGTTTGAAGTACGTTCATGCAAATTATCTTATTCCTTAAAGTTGATGGCGGTGTTTGAAAGTAGAATTGGAGAATTATTCGAGACAAAGTATTTGTTCCATGAAAATATTAACTTTGTTAGTGTACCTGCGAGGAAAGTCGTTTTTGTTGAAAAATCTAAAAAAAAAATTGTGTAGAAAATACAGCTTGTATCCAGAAGTAATAATGGAAGGAAGACTGTAGAATATACATAGTTACAGATGGTCGTTATTCTAAGTAGGATTTTTAATCCCAACAAAAAGAATATTTCGGTAGTGTCCTTATTCAACATGATACGGCACGTAACAAATGGGAAACAGTCGCTTCTGACTTTAAAATAAGTTCAAAAGCATAAATACCCCTCATCGCTTGTTAACAATGCACACGGCATTTTCTGAGGGAAATGGATAGCGTCATTTAAAATTGCCGCGTAAATTTACAGAAAATGCACAAAATGTTTGCCCACAATCAACATATGGAGAACGATGTACTGACCGGCATTTGTACCATGTTTTTCAAGCTGATCTGAAGCTGAAGAAATTAGTAAAATTTTAACCGGCAGTTTTCGTATCTGGCAGTTTTTGCCCTGGCAGTTTTCGTGGAACCGATTTACCAAATTTTGAGTTTTCCCTTTATTTGGGTGGCATACATTTAATAATTTCTTCTAAATCATTTTGGTTGCATACCATTTTGAAGGCGTTTAATTCCCAGCCTGCATGCATAGCTCAGCATCTAGTGAACTGTAAAAAGGATGATTAGCAAAAAATTATATGATTGTGGGTAAATGTTAACCTTTAAAATTGCAATCTACACCGAATGCTTACGGCTTCCTGAGATTTTCAAATTCTGTAAGGTATAGATCAAATCATTTATTTTTAAAAAATCGTAGCAACTCAAGGGAGAAGCCTCAAAGTACAAATACGTTAATTTCATACAGTTTTGCCTGTAACGTAACAACCTAGATGCATTTATTTTCTGTAAGGTAAAGATCAATTTATTTTATTAAAAACCGCAGCAACTCGTAAAGGTAGAAGCCTCGGAGGACAAATACGTTAATTTCATAGGGTTCTGTCGGTAACGTTACAACCTAGATGCATTTGAGCCAAATTTCCTTATATTTATCTAAACATTATGTCATCACTGCAATCCAGCTGCGGCCCGTTTTCATTAGATCACCAGCACACGAGCACGAAAACTGCTTTTGATGCTAGCCGACTCTATGCAAATATTGTAAATGCAATATTTCAACCGGATGATATAATATGATTTCAGAGCTTCGTTGCTTTCGCGATTTTTGTTCTCAGAATGTCTGGACTGAGTGGCGCTGATTTTTTGGTGTAGCGGGTTTTCCCAGCAGGCAGAGAAAGCCGACTTTTAGGAAAAAAATCTCAAACTCCTCAAAAGGCTTCCAAAATTATTACATCTTTGTCTTGCAGTGCCCCAGTCTTCGAGTTTTTCACATTATTATATGGCATTCAGAAGTCCTGGACAGTATTGTGTGGATGACTATTGGACGTCCAAAGTGGAATTTACCTGGCATTTTAGAAGTTTTTGCCAATTAAGTTTTCCCCGATTCTAATGCTATTCATATCTTTGTTTACCTTGTCCTTTCAAGAGTCAAATGTTTGACGTCGAAGTTATTTGATGTGTAAGAGATAATTTATCCTAGAACAACTTTTTTGGATACGTATGAGAAGAGATATTGTCAACATGGATTCGCAGACGAAAGATATTAATCTAAAAAATATTTATAAAAAGCTTTTGCCGGATACCAAAATCATTAAAGCAAATCCCAGAAGCGATTGTGTTAGGAATTGTATATGGGGTAAGTTGCGACCGTATCCTATACAACCATTTCCTTTATGCTCTTAGTGGTTTTTTCTGTGAAACGAAAAAAAATTCTTCTGCCTTTGATTGTCGTGTGTGACTTTCTTTTCTGGACTTCTAATAATCCGATGTGTTTAGATTGATCGGAGATCGGACGACTTACTGAGAAAATAAAGCTTTATATGGTTCTAGGTCAATTTAAGCTGGATCGCGTTCGACAAATATAAATGTAAAACGCTTGGAAAATATCTCATCCGAATTTTACTTGGGGTTTTATTTGACATTCAATTTAGTTACTTGCAACATCGGTCATACCTGCGGAGGGATCTGTTGATTAAAAGAATGTGCTTGAACACGATGATTCGGTATAAAGCGACAAAATTGTTTTTTTTTCAACATGTAAATCTCGTGTTACTTTCGGAAGAATTGAATTGAAAGTGAAAAATTGTCGGAAAATTTCATTCAAACAGAACGCCTTACAATTTAGATATTTTTGTAAATATTCAATCGGTCTCTCTAGAGTGAAGTAAGCTAGTACATATGTAATTCTGAAAAATAAAATTTATTATTTTACACTACCATTAATTACACCACCGACAAATGAACAATCCCGATATGGAGCTTAGCTCAATAACGATTTGTAAGACACGGGCTCAAATACAATTTTAATGAAATATAAGATGAAGTAGAATGGATTAAAGAACCCACTAGGCCGTTCAAACATAGTAATATAACTAAGATTAAAATTTACAAAAACCGGTGAAATCTCGAGGAAAATACCGATTCGATCGTCCAAAGCCTAGCTGCCCGAAACATTCCGAAACCATTCCAAAGCATTCCAAAATAATTCCATACATTCAATGCAATATAAGTAGGAAAAACTTAATGACTGGGACATTGTGAGACGAATGATGTAATGCATTCTACGCGATTTTTGGGAAGGTTTTAGACTTTTTGACCATTTTCCCGTAAATAACACTTTCGTTTTCGACTTTGCTCACATTTCTTCGCGGCAGTTTTTCAGTCAGCCCGTATAATCCGGATTCCGCGTTCTTTGTGTAATTTTCAAAAATAACAAGAACCAAGCATTGTTATAATTTACAAAGCGTTTTACGCACATAACAATTGCTTAAATAGATACCTACAATTAAACTTCATTTTCTACGCATTGGCGAGATATTCGAAACATTCTCACATGATTCGGTGGAAAGTGGAGTTCTTAAATATTGCATCGCACACGTCTGTTTGTATTTCACTTTTTGAAGCTCAACATTGCTTCATGGATCTTATTCAAATTCAAATTCACATCTTATTGAAATGTCAATTATTTTACCTCAAGGCTATGTCAACAAAACTTTCTGCTAAATTTAAACAAAGTCTTATCATTTGTATAGAAAAATATTATCCACGGCAACTCAAGACTTGGGGTATGTAGCTAATTAGGTGTTCACGAATTAAAAATATCGGCTACAAGGTTAGTCTCAAATTTAGAAGTGCTTCAAATCCGCAGTTTGAAAATCACGAATTATTTCAACGCTTTTTAAAAGTCCGATTTTTCATAGTTTTGAAGAACACGTTTTCAAAAGTTCGAGTTGAGGCTGAAAAGTGTAGAGTATTAAAAAATCTGATAATCTCTAATTTAGCTTGCAGCGCCATTGGTAAATGCTGCATCTTACCAGAAATATATGACCAACCGGGTCGGTGTGTCCTGAAATATGATTTGATGGAAACAATTATTTAAGTCTCAATGAAAATACGAAAAACCCAGACTTAACTAGCAATTTCTCGTATATCAGTCTTAATTGAGGTTTATGTTGTACTCATCAACGTTACCTCCAGTTAGACGAGTTTAAAGATCTTCTGTGCTTTTCCCACATTTTTTCGCAGGATTGTTTTGGTCCACTAAACCATTTGGGTTTCCACGTTCGTCGTGTAATTGTCATAATCTTCTTAGGGTAATAAATTGATGTCAACTTGTCGGCTTCATTTTTTATATCAGACTCCTGAAGAATCCCACAGTAGAGCAGTGCATATTTCACCTGAAGCACCAGAGACTCGAAAAATGTAGTTTTGATCCACTCACAGCAACGATCTAGTTGAAAGTCGAAGTCAAAACGAGGTCATTTTTGCTAGCGAATTCTTTGTGCGAAGGTATTTCCGTTTTCTACGTTCCGTTGAATATCCACATACATTGGACTACATTTTACTGATATTTTGTAAAAAAATAAGCTGCGAGCTAAGAACAGAAGAATGGCAGGGCATAGCCCTTGTAAAATGTTTAGCTGCTGAGACTTTTTTATTGGAGATCAGCTCGTCGTCACTTCAGCGTTAGCGTGGTTCCGATGGAGACATCGTTTTGGGGTGGGGTTTTCCTAATTATATCATCATATAAATAGCATGGCAAATCCGATCAGAAAGATCAAAAGACTGGTAGTCTGGGCAAGTGACAGCAAGGGGAAGTTGGTTGTTGACGTTGTGGTAGCGGAAATAGGTACACTCTATATTTAGATAGCGGAAAAATATATGTATACTTTTATGTACATGCGAGGTTCAAGCAGTTGGACAAAAATGTACAATATCATGTTTGAGAACAGAGTAATGATTAATCACTGGCATATTCTAAAGAAATATAATCTGATTAATGTTATACATTTACACGTATAAAATCATGAATAAAGCACGTTAGTCGACGCGAAAACTTGTAAGAAAGTTTCAAATGCATGAAAACGTTCCTGCTCCAAACCAAGGAACCTGAAATGGTACGGAATCTGTGGCGGACACGTTATCGTACTGGGAGTTTTCGCATGGGAGTCTTCGTAGTTGGGAGTTTTCGTACTGGGAGTTTTCGGGTTGGCAGTTTTCGTACCGGGAGTTTTGGTGGTCTCATACACAGATATGTATCCCCAATGAATTCGTATAATTGGGTACATGCAAAAGCTGTTGTTTATTTTGTTGTTAAAAATGTGTTTATATCAAAAACGTGCTTGGAGAAAGGCCCTCCAAAGCAATATCTGCCTGGAGAACTTCGTTTTTTAGTGGCTGCCGATACCACTCTATAGCCGGTTTCATCCGATATTGCTTAATGCATGGGTATTAAAACTTTCTCCTTTCTTCTCTAAAGTCTTTGAGATAACGGAGCATCTCCTCAGCTTCTTCATCATCTGCTCTTACAACGCTCATAGTCTTCTTATTTAAGCAAGACTTTCAAACTGATTTTGAGTTTGATTGACATCTTGCAAAACTCGTTTATGAAAGTAGCGTTTTCCTCTTTTTCCCCGCGACAAAGTGAAAGTGAAACTGATGCGAGGCAAAATAAAACTCACAGAACAGTCTACGGACTTCACTCGGAAGCTGATGAAATTGATACGAGGAAAAAATAGCAACATTGTATAGCTTTTATCATAAAGTATATATATGCATGTTTGGGCAATGATGCAAAACCATAATGGCATGTGGACTAGTCTTTGAATACTACCGGCCTAACTCCATCAAAGGTAAACCTTAAGCAAAATCAAGTTTGACAAGCGGAAAATGCAACTTTGGAGAAAGTATGGTACTCAGTGTCAGAGTGAGAAAGTTATGGCTGGAAAACCCCAGCACCTTTTCGACTTTTGAACATGGAGAACGACCCGTCATGTTTTTCAGGGAATAACTAGTGATTCAATTGGTTTCGCATCAAAAGTTTTCCTAGAAAACTTGAACAGAAAATCTCAAATCACCCCACGTTTCGTAATTTAGAGTTGTTCCGGAAAAAGTGAATTTCTTCGTCCCTGAATTCTGCGAGCATATTTCAACTCTGCGGGTTGTTCATGCCGGGTTGAAGGTATTTTGGAAGACATATAACATTGATTTTGACAATTTTTTGAAAAACATTTTTTTACATCTTGTACTTTTACAAACATTTACCAAGCCTTTGTAAAATTATTTTTTCAATTAAAATAAAAACAATTAGGGCCTTAAGTGATTTCCAAACTTCCTTCAATCACCCGAGTAGATGTAGTTGTCTATATTCTGACATATTGAACAACCCGCAAAGCTGAAATATGCTCAAAGAATTAAGTGAAGAAGAAATTCACAACTTCCGGAATAAGTCCAAAGTGGGGCGATGTGAATTTTTTTGTTTGGAAAACTTTTGATGAAGAACGGGACACACAAATATTACACGGACAAACATGAGACGTCGCCCTCAATATTCAATGGACAAAAAGGTGCTGAGCGCGTACTTAGTTTCCGGCAATGAATGGGTGTGATGATATGGAAATCATGGTGATGTGATAGGACAGCTCGTGGTTGGTTTAGCATATCCCACCAGTGCTTAGATGCTTTTTCCAAGTGAACAGAAACTGGCGATGCGAGAATGTTGGAACAGCACAAGGCAGAAAATGGCTTTATATGCACCAGTCAAGTTCCGAAGGGAAATGTAATGGGAATAAAATCTGAATGAAAAGATAACATACTATAATGCCGTCCTGATTAAGAACCTGTCCTTTCGTTTGTTAAAATGCATTTGCGGTGAACCAAAGACAGCAGGCAGCGAAACTTGGGTTTGGAATCATTGGGAAATATAAATTGGTTAATGCCGGTGGATTTGGCGAATACCATTTCGAATGTCAAAAATCTGACTATGTCATACCGTCTACAACGAGAGTAGCATCGGGTCGAAGAAACAAGATCCGACTTAGCACGGGAGGAGTCCTTTTCTGATTAATATCTAGATTGTTTATTCAAATACGCTAAGTTGTGTTCAAATATTTTATATGCTTATTTACAAATATAACTCTGTGATACTTATAGGATAACACGTAAATATTTTTGTGACTTGTCATAAACGTCACTAGGCTTTAGTGTTTATAGATTATTTGTCGTAATCCAACCCACCATTAAAAGTCACAACACTTCAAAAGCTTAGGAATGTATATGTATACCCTAACATATCTTACAAAACAAATACTTAATGCTATACTTAAATTAACAAGTTTCCGCTATCATGACAACCACACACACCCCACAAATCCCCAAGTGCAATACAAATATAAGTCGAAACTCTTCCAGCCCCGCCTGATCCTCGGAATGTATTTCGTCATTTTTAATTTCATCTTCAAGTCCAAGTCCCTTTGCCATATCCACTTTTTTTAAATTGTCCAAATAATACATTACAAGTTGAGGAGAAACGTGTGAATAGTAAACCTCGTTAACTACCAGGTGCAAAAAACCACTGTCTAGCCATTTTGCCACAAACATCTCAATCCCCATCTCAACAAAGGATTTAATATCCCGCTGAATGACGTTGGTGAAGAAATAATTTCCGTCGGATCGCCACAACGCCGGTTCTAGAAACAGCTTTGTCTGAGACATTGGCTTGAATATAGTTCGTCTGCTGAATACAGTCAAGTAAAAGTGAAGGATGGTGATATCTATCCAATCCTTGTACAACATTACAAATCTACCTGCCGTTCCACAAGTATCCGGATATGTGACACGCCCAGGCAGGGGGTCCGGATGAAGATTGCATTTCACCGGTAGCAACTCAGAGATGTGTCTGGGATGCAGGTAATACGACATGTACGAAATGCTTGTACTCAGCCAACTGTAAAATTCGACAATCTTAGTGTTTCGAAGCGAAAGTTGTGCACTATCATAAATCTCTTGAAACTGACTTTCGTCGACAAACACAGTACTAGTTCTTGGCAAAGCTTCTGCCGTCAAAGGCAAATCCGTGGGCTCCAAAGGTGCTGCTAAGTTGGAGTACAAGGAAAACGTGTAAAAATTGCGTAGAAGAAATGTCGCGAATAGCCAGCAAATTGCGATGCTGGCGGCTCTGTTCTTCACCCAGTCTTTAGTTTCGCTCTGCTCCAGAACACTCGCTATTGTCCATAGCGTAACACTTCCGCTCACATTTCGTATTGTTGAAACCAACATTAATGCCGTAATAACATTCAAAATTGCGGCCAATAGCCCTACCCATGTCAAAAGAGTGAATGGCTTGAGAAACTTGTTTAAATCCATTTCAATACGTTTCTGGGTCTCTAAATGTCCTAAAATTACCATGTACTCATATCCAGAAAAAGTTGTTCCTACTGAATGAAATCTGACTTTGATTTTTTCTCTCTGTGTCAGCGATTGCCTTATCTGTCTATAGATTATGGTATTGTACAATAAGTACAAATGCGTCGAATTTCTGCGTGATACCGAATTTTTTATTAGGAACAGTTCTGTGCTTATTATTCCTGAATCATTACCTCGATAATATTGCGATGGATGTCTGCCATAGGTATTTTCTAATTCTTTGCCCAAGCCATTCGATTGCGTTATTCGGCTAAACTCCCTCATCAAATCTGATAGTACAATATGCTTTGTGTGCTCTAGCTTTTCTAAATGAATATTGAAACTAATTTCGTCGAATAATATTTCACAGAAGAATTGGCCGAGGTAGAGTTCACCCCTAGATGCGGACACTATCAACACATTTGGGCTCCCGTATATTTTAGGCAGTGAAAGAGGCTTTCCCAAAAATGTCTCCAATTTGGTAACGACAAACAGGACGTACTGCGGAAACGCGACTCCACCCTGTACAGTCAAACTTGGCTATAGTGAACCTCCAAGGGCGACACAAAACGTGTTCACTATAAAATTGTTCCACTATAACTAT
>JAHZMY010003712.1:0-54613 GCA_027743915.1 Seira sanloemensis
GAAATTAGGGAGAAGTGCGACCTACAAATTTCAGAGTATATGTAACTTTTCATGCTCTTTCAAATGAGCTATTGCTCGTAAAAATCGGGCGCGGAGCACATCGTGCACTCTCATTGTCAGTAATGTATGTCAAAATTAATATATGCAAGCTTAAACCGGGATTCGCAGTACAAAAGTATAAAGTAGAGGAGGCATACATTAGAAAATGAATTTCCTCCCTGAGCCGTAGTAGGTAAATAGTTTATGGAGGAGTGAAACTGATAAAATTCTACTCGCCTGACACTGATATATTGTAGCAAATAGTGAGATGTGTGTAAGAATAACGTAAGACTCACTCACAGTCATAGAGCCTTCCTTCTTTTCGGGAGTAGTATGTGCTGTGCTGTGTGCTATCATGTCTCCCCAAATAGAATGAAAATGCGATGGGGTGGTAAATGGCTGTGAAAGCTGATAAAACAATCATGAAAATGACTACTCACAACTTCAACTTCTTCTCCTTTTGTTCGAGAAAAAAAACTGTTCTACTACAACTCTGCCGAATGTATTATAAATGAGTGTAAAAAATAATGTGAGGAATGCGACTGCATCCTGGGCTTCCCCCAAAATATTCACTGTTTCTTTTCTCCAGTGCCTTGCTCTGCGTTGATTCAACATTTATTTGGGATTTTTTAACCCTTTTCCCCTCCATCTCCCTCACTTTGAGAGAGAGGAGGAGGAAAAAAACGAATTCTCTGTAGGCTTCGGAATACATTTATTCCACAAGATGAGAAAAAGACCAAAGGGGTTGTTTAACTTTTTTATCTCTGTATTTGGACTGGAGAGGAGAAGAAGGCTCGAAAGAATAATGTTGAAACCGATACGGCATTATTATAGGGAAAACTGGGTTTATATATGCCCAATAGACATTTTTCTTAGGGACTTTTTTAGTTTTTTCATGGGCGGTGGATGTGATTTGTTTGCACTTTTCTCTCTTTCTCTCTCTCTTTTCCCAACTCGAGTCAACCTTGGAAATGGATGAGATGACACACGGTATTTCCCCGTTGTTTGCCTCCCTTGCCCCTGCAAGCATATCTCCATGCTCTCAGCTCACCCACTCTCTGGATAGTTGGGGAAACAAGTGCACACTGACTGACTGAAGAAGATGCAAACATTTATTCAAAAAAATGCTCAACATTTACAATTTACTATTCCAATGAATAAGAAAAGAGTTGATGAAAAAATAAGGGATTCGTCGGTGGAAGCCGTTATTAAAATATTCCCTCTTTTATTATTCTCCTTCTTAGCATCATTCCTCCTACGAAAGTGGAAGAAAGCTGGAAAAGAAACTGATAGATTAGCTTATGCTTAACAAAAACAACATTGAGAAGGAAGAGAGAGAAGGCTGGAATAAAAGTAGAGCTAACTAGATTGATGGGAACTCTCCCGGGGAAATATTTTAACTCGTAAGATTATAAATATGAAACTTTTTTATTTGAAGAGAAATGGGAAAAAGAGGAAAAGAAAAAGTTAAAAGTTGTTTGAAAACATCAACGAACAATATTTTTCTACTCTTTGTGTGTCTGCCTTACCTACGTGCATATACATATTTTGTACATATATTGTAGTCTGTAAAAGCAGTTTGTGTCCCAAATAGACATATATTTGTAGAGTTTCGGTCTGTGAATGTGATAGTGAATGGGATCCTCAGCCACCACCACACACTGTTCCAGGGAGAATGAGTAAATACATGCGATAGTCCCACATCTGAAAAAGGGTGATGTTCGTGGTGGTTGCGATGACGATCAGAATGATTGGTAAAGTGAGGAAAATGTTGGAAAAACTTATATTTGATTTTGTGTTGTAAGCTTTATGGCTACGAGGAAAAAAAACTGGTGGTATATATGTCACTGAAATTTATTACACCGAATGATTTTTTTGTTTACTGGTTTTTTATTCTGAGGAGGAAAAAATATGTGTTTTACGATATGTGAAGTAGGAATGTTGCACTTATTATTATTCATGTAGGGAGACACACTCCACTTGCTTTTTTTGGTGTTTCAGTGTTTGGTGACGCGCTCACAAAAAAAACACAAGCTGCAGAGCTGCCACTTTCCAAATGTAGTTGAACAATTGTTTGCTTCTGCGAGAGTTTCGACTGAGTATTTCATCTCCTGAGTAATATTTTGTTTTGGGGATGGTGTTGAAAGGGTTCGTACTTTTGGGAAGTGAGAATAATACTACTACTCCGCCATTCATAAATCGTATGGCCGATGAGTTTCCAGTCAAATTAATTAAATCAGAGATACTCGTTGTTGGCCACTTTTCCCTGTGAAATATATAAAAAAAGTTTTTTTCTCTCTGTTTATTCCAAATGAAATGAAATTCATTTCACACGATGAGAGTCTCTCTGCGTGTGTGCCTTTTTTTCTCGGTGACAAAAGTTTAGCTTTGAGTGGATGCTATATGGTTAGTATGTGCTAATGAGCGCTTACATGCTTTATGAAGCCATAGAAATGCATTTAGCAGAAGGAGTTAAGTCGAGAAAAAAACCGCACTTCTCCTAATTTCTCTTTCTCCATGATTGGGCGGCAGCCAACCTGCCAATTAGATAAAATGAAAGTGGAGTTAGAGGCAATTTTTTTTGCACGAATGGAGGAAATCAGAGAGAGATTTTTTTCCTAGAGGAGAAAAAAAGTTGTTTTTGTTGGAAGGAATCTGCCGCCCTCTGTTTTTTAATTGCGCCAAATGGCAAAAATAAAATAATAAAGTTGTAGCAGCAGCAGCAGTGGCAAATAGCACCACGAGAAAAAAATATCTCTGGAACGGACCACCCATGCAAAAACTTATTTTTTCTTGTTGTAGAAGACTCTCTCACTCATTTGTTATCCTTTGAGGACATATATCAATTTGAATAGCTCTACATTAGCGGGTTGACTTCAAAACATTCTATGCCACTCTCTCTTTTGTAATGTAGCACATGAGTAGCTCTCTCGCTGATCAGCTAATTGAGTGCTATTCGCCCGGCAATCTGTACATGTCTCTGGTCGCACCATCCCTTTTGGTCAGAATCAAGAGTGTTTCCAAGACCCCTTGGAAAAAAAGAGGCCATCGACATGGTGGAATATTCAAAGATTTTTTTCCATATACATACACATACATAAATATATCCCATCTCTCCTCGTTGAAACGTCGACAGGAGAGGAAGTCGGGAAGAAAGAGATGGATGAAAGAGTTGTTTCACTTGGAACATCCAATAAGTCTCTGAGAGTCTGAGAGCCAAACCGATATGCGATATACCCACTTTTGCCTCCCTTTTTTCAAGTAAGTAGCTCGAGTTGGAGTACGCAAGTAGCAGCGCACATGGCCGCGTGTGGATTGAGTGAAAGGACGATGCGGAAAAAATGAACGGTGGAAAAAGCTGAGAGCGAACAAGGCAAAGTGTTCTGTCGTAATTGTTGACACAATAAAGTTGAAGACCTTATTATATACAGACACAAGATGGGATTAGAAAGAAAGAGAGAGAGAGAGAGAGAGAATGCAAAAAAAACGTCTGGAGATAGAGTGAGGGGAAGAAAGGGCTTTTTTTGGTATGTGCCTCTAAATTAAGTGCATGACACTCCTAAAGCCTGTCACCAGTGTGTGTGTGTGTGTGTGTGTGTGCTCCCACTCATGAGGACCACGATATAATGACAAGAGCATCTCCAGCTCTGGAACACCATCTTCAGCTGAAAGTTGCATGCCACACAAGAAAAAAATTCGGAGGAAAAGGCTTATATTTTTAGGGAGCTACAATAAATGAACAATATTGTTTGAATGAGGGAATGTCTATAGTGTGTGTATGTACATGTTTTTTCTTGCTATCATCATTACTCCCTTATGGCCACTATAGTCTCGGCAATAGCATTCTTCTCTTTTTCTGCTGACTTTGGATGAGGGTGACTCACGAAAAAAAGTGGATATTGTGAGCTTTGAGGATTACTAGGTTCAATATTAATCCGAGCTGGGAGAGGAGAGAAAATAATGTGAAGTGAAGAGTTTTTTTCTCCTTCTCCCTTGTCTGGGCATCATCTACCCAAAAATCCGATGATATGATACGATATGGTGACGATGGTCATGCCGTCGACTTTCGACAAGGTACGCGTTTCCTTGTGGTTCCCTCCAACGTCTTACTCCTTGTTGCAGAAGGGGGAATCACAATTGGAAAAAAGTTGAGGCAAAAACTTTTTTTTTGCTTTTTTCTTCTCTCTCTCGGTGCGTATTGAAAACTCGGGAGAGGGAGGGGAAAATCAGTATTCATCGCCACCCTGAGAAGTTGATCTACTTTTTCAAAGAAAAAAAACTATATAAGTATGTATGGTTCTTTTTCTTATTCTCTTGTCACTACTCTTGTTTATGTTAGGAGAGTGGAGGATGTCGCAACTATTTTCAATTTGTAAAGAAAAATAGGCTAATAAGACAGACATTACAAGGAGAAGTTTACGTATCCCCAGGCGGTGCTAGGGAGGAAAGTGCAGAATTTTTTGTGAGAAAATAAAGGACCCAGCCACGGCTGCAAAAAATGTAGTATGGAGGGAGAACAAATGGGGAAAGCAAGTCAGGCAAGTCTCCTCCTTTTCACAGTCGAGTCTTGTGTATAGTATGTATGTCTACCCACTGCGATTTCAAGTTCGAGTCGTATCAGCGTATCACACAAAAAAATCTCAACTATATAAAAATACGGAGATTCAAACATCCTTTATAATATTTTTTGTTGTGCTCTACAAAAACATTTTTTTCCAGTTTGCAACGGATCCATGAACCAGCTTCCCAGTCCTCTTTTTTATGTGCCGCTATTAGCATGTATTTCAAGATGAAAGATACGTCTTCCAAAACAGACACTTTGCGAAAAAAAGACAAAAAAAGTTGCAAACTTTTGAAAAATATTGCTACTCAGTCTAGTTGATAGTTGACGATATACATACACTAGGCTATTATCTCTGTCCTCTTACATGTCTTCAATCAAAAGCAAGCTGAGAGAAGAGTGCAATAGAT
Source organism: Seira sanloemensis (assembly GCA_027743915.1). Taxonomy (NCBI): domain Eukaryota; kingdom Metazoa; phylum Arthropoda; class Collembola; order Entomobryomorpha; family Entomobryidae; genus Seira; species Seira sanloemensis. Next base: position 5,011 of record JAHZMY010003712.1, read on the forward strand.
TATTCACTCCTTTGTTTCAAGAAAAAGTGGCCGTCGTCCCAGAAAAAAATCTGTGTGAAACACAAGAGCAAAGACACGAGTGAAAGGATGATAGCGGTGCTCTAGAAAAATACTATGTATATGAAAAAGTGGCATCGGAATATGTAGTTGATGATGAAGATGTTGATATGATGACATGGAAGTACCCTCCTGCACTACATGTTTCAACTTCAAACTTCAACCATGTTTTTTTCCTCCAGATTTTTTCCGTGCAAAAAATGGCTTGATCATGTTTCGCGTCGTGCGTACACACATTGGATCCAGCTTCACTTTTTTTTATTATTTTTCCAGTTCAGCTCTTATCAGTGGAAAAAGTGATGGGCGCTACGCATGTACACATCTATCGGAGATTATGTGTGTATGTGTGTATGTTGGTAATGGAAATGTATTTAAGGCATTGTTTCATTCTCCACGGCAAAACATGATGCTACAAAGTAGTAAGCTGTCCGATGATGTCGTATTTTTGTTGTTCTTCTGATACTTTCTTTTCCACTTTCTCTCTCTCTGTGTGTGTGTGTGTATGGGAGGACGATTGCATTGTCGCCGTTGTCGTATATTTGGTTATAACGCGTGTGTTATTGTGTTGTATTGTCGTGACAGGAATGGAAAGTGTTTTCCATTAGCGAAATTGTGGTCATAAATTTTGTTGGTGAAACGTGGTCCCTCCGACTGATATATTCCTCCCATTTAACCCGATTTATCGTGAACACACAATGTTCCTCCTCGCAGAGACATAACGTATACATAAGTCCCTTAATACAATTTTCCCAATTGTCATGTATAGATAGAGAGAGAAAAAATTCCGCTCTTCACCGACATATCTTTGAAGACGCTGTGTCTATTTATTTATGGGGAAACAAAGAAAAAGAATTTCCGTGGCAATGGGGATGTATTGGACGAGTCTCTCGGAGTTTTCCCTTTTTTGTTGGTATGCACCTCCAGTATTACATAGCATACCTATCGTATATCGTATCGTAACGTCAGGAGCTACTCATCGGGGAAATAAGATAAGCGGATGGCTCCTGCTTGTCTCCTTTCGCGACATGGGAGTTGGTTATCATATCAGGCCGTAATAATATATATGTATTTTTTGTGCTGAGGGGAATCCTCTGTGAGATTACGTAAGGTGCTTCATATGCATGAATATATGTATGTATATGTTCAAACACAATGATGAGACGTTTTGAATGGATTTTAAATCCTAAATTTGGCCCTTTTCAATACGCAGAAAATTTGATATTTTACAGTTTTCTGGTGGAACATGACATGAAATCCAATGGATTCCGTGTTTCTACAGGGAAGAAAAAGACGCACTCTGTCTGTAGTTTCCGGTTTCGGGAGTCTCGTGACATTTTGTGAGCTAGGGGAGGGGAGCCAAAGTCTCTTTCTCCACAAGGAAAACTTTTTTTTTCGGAGACATCAACCTTCAGTGAAAATAATAAATTTGGCTCGGCGCAATTTGCAATCAAGTTATTTTGTGTTTTCTCCTCAGCCATTTTCTCCCTCTTTCTCTCTATCTCTTTTGTGACGGCACGCGCGTCTTCTATCCAAGAGGGTCTCAATTTTCTCTCAAAATCGAGTCTACCCTTGCTGTGATATAATGCAGAGTATTAGGACAATTGCTCTATTAGCTCTTGTGATGCTCTTTTTCTGAATGAGACGCAAAACAACACACACTTACACGCAAACTTCTTATCTTTTGAAGGGAAACAACATTGGCTTGTGATGTTGACACAGGAGAAAACCAAAGAGCAGAAGGATGAAAATGCTGAGCTCGGAGAAAGACTTGTCTTGTCTCTCTTTCTCTCTGTGTTGTTACATAGCTCTCGGTACGATTTGTAGCTATTACTACATGTTTTAATGGCACTTGAATACTTTCTCCTCTCTAATTTCTGCCCTTCATCAGAATATATATATGTGTGTGTGTCTGCTACTGCTGCTGCTGCGAAGGAAGGTGAGCTTGTATCATGGTGGGATGACACCGCTGGCGACAATTCCTTATGAACTGCATTTGACGCAATCCGAGAAAAGGGACACATGTTTTTTTTTTGCTAGTGCGTACACCCCTTTTGTGCTTTATAGGCAGTTTTTTTTGTGTGCGAGGGCTCTCGTCGAAAATGAAAAGACGGAAGGAAGAGACGTGCCAGGCTATTTCCTTTTTTCCTACGTGCTCCGTGTCCTTACACAGCTCTTGAGAACTTTTTTTTGTACGAGTGAGTTTGAAACACACGCCAATAAAATAAGGTTCGGAGGATATGTTGGATGGTGAGCGAAGTATTTTTTCCCTCCTCTTCCTTGGCGTGAAGATGGTGAGCGTCTTTAGGAAAAAAAAGTAATTTCAAATATATCTAACTTTCAAATTATAAGTTTTGCAGGAGGAGAAGAAGGAGACGTAGAGAAAAAAACATGAGATAGTTGTGGCTCAAGAGTTTCTTCCCGTAGAATCTTGTCTCGAGATGTTTTCCTCTTATCACACCCTCACTTCCAGCAGCACCACTTAAAGCCTTTGTTTCCAGCGGAAATCATGATCTTTTTGTGTCGTTTTCGGCGTGTTGAGTGTCGACCGTGCGAAGAGAGAGAGAGAGAGAGGCGAGTGAAACATCCCGAGATAAAAAACGAGAGAGAAAGAAACAGAGAGAGAGAGAGAGAGTTGGATGACTTCTTGGACAAGAATGGAACTCTCTCGTGCGAACATTTATATCTAATTTTGAATCTTATGAGTGAACGCTTTCTTCCTCCAGATTAAATTATGAGGGCGGAGGAGTGGAAGAAAAAGTTGTTGTGTCTTGCAGCTTTTGGTGACTCTCTTGCTTTTTTCATGGCTTGCACATTTCGAACTAACTTTTAATAAAAAGTACAATCAATGCTTACTTCCGAGTTTGTTTGGTGGAAAAAGGTAGAGAGATATAATGTATCAACAATCAAATCAATCGACAGAAAATTTCTGAGCATACGTTTGGAAAGTATTCTTTGTTGGTCTGCAGTTGCTTGCACAAGTAAAATGTAACGGTCAGTGCATCCTGCACCAGTGTCACATAGTTACATACCAAATTAGATTTTGGAATCCTTGTCTTGCTACGTCACTACCAGCTTGACACATTCACATCAGCCTGGCTTCACGTCAGTGACAGCCAGCCTAAAAATATCGTGAAAGCCTCTCCAACCGTTAAAAATGGGGGTCTTTACGTATATGTATCTCCTCAACAAATAACACGGTGGCGGCGGCGGCGGCCATCAGTCCATTTGCAAAGTCATCCAAATCCTCGTCTTACGTCCTATAAGCACTACAGATAATAGATAATCACAGTCTTACCATTCCCACACATCTCTCTCTCTCACTCTTTCTTTCTCCCGTGAAAAAACCTACTTTTTCACTTCTGACTTCAGAGAAAAGCTTCTTTTCTCTCATCGTGCCACGATTTCCAAATTGGCCTTTATATGTATCTATATATGATCCTTCCTTCCCCGCAAAAAAAACTGACACGAATATCTCGCCAAGGTCTTGAGTCCCGTGCATCTCGCAGCTGGAGAAACTGTTCTTCACCCGAACAAGAAGAAGAACAATAGCCCAGTTCTTGCGTGTAATTAGAAGAGAGAAATAGATGGCGAGAAGGAGTGAGAGAAGTGAAAATGGGAACAGTCAGTCAGCCCAGCGTTTTTTTTCTTCTTCTCTCGTGCATCCTGTGAATTGCTCGCTTTTTGGGCTGTTATCATCATCTCCACCACCACAAGTTCTCTCGAGCTGTACTCGACTTTCTCTCTCTCTCTTGGATTTTTTTTATTGTTGGTACCCTCCACACACACAACATTACTCATGGCTCAGCTCAAGCAAATAGTTGGAGGCGGAAAAGAGTCGTTTTTATCATCATCAATGACATGAAAAAAAACGCATGCACACACACTCACATACCAGACCACACCGGCCTGGCTTTTATTGTTTGAGGGTGAAAACAACGTGTGATAGTGGGTTATGGTGGTGGTGCTGAGTGCTGGTTCGTACCGAGTAAACATTCAATTCTTCATCAATCCAATCGTCCATCCAAGCACTGATTCTCTCTCTCTCTCTCTCTTCACTTTCTCCACTGCAACTCTCTCATTTCCTTGAGTCAGTTGTTGAGGATTCAATTCACCCAGTCATTTATAGCGGTTGGTTGACTCCCAATTGGAGTTTCATGCTATGTTCCCCCGTTGACACGGAGGGCTTGTCAAAAAGCCTTGAAGGGAAAGATGGGGAAAGTGATAAAAGGCCTGCAGCATGAATATAAAGAGGAAAAGTGGTTGCCTCATATTCCCCTCGTGAAGAAGGCGAAATGAAAAGACTGTGCCGTCTTCCGCAATACTTCGCGGAACGAGTCTTGAGAAAAATATTTCCCTCATATAAAGTTTCTTCGAAGAACAGATCCTTCACATATTGCAGCAGGAAGACACACTCCTCAAACACAGCCGACTCTCGAGATGATGATGATGACGATGACGCCGATTGGGTATTGAGTTGTTAAAACGGTGACTTTGTCGTGTCACTACAAAGCCATAAAAAAGTCCCTGGGAAAAAGGAAAAAGACATCAAGGGAACAAGTACATAGGGATGAAGTATAAATGGAAATCAGGGGCAAATGCTAAATTGCCACCTGCTCCTGAACGCTCCTGAAACAATTTAAATGGATGGAAGATGATTTAATAAATTCCATACACATATTTGAACACGAGTTTTATAGCTCTGCTCTTCTTCCTCTCTGTCTCACTTCCCGTCTTTTAGCTCAAGGGGAAACAAGAGTGAAGGCAGGGAGAGAGAAATGAATTTGAAATGAAACGGTAGGAAAAGAGTGAAGACGGAAATGCAGAAAAAAGTGATAAAGTAGACTTCCCATTATTACCCTGAGTTGAGAGTGAGAGCGATGCCTTTTTTCCCCAAATGGAGATAGATTTTTTAGAGTTCGAGAGCACACACCTTTTCCCTTCTCCAGTGCACAGGCATACATTCCTCACATTTCGCAACCAGTAAATCATCGTCAAATCCGAATCGTTAAAAATGGAAAGAGAGAGAGAAGAGAAAAGGCCTTCTCTCTGGGAACCCGTTTTTTGTGTCCTGACTTTCATGTGGTAATGGGAAAACAGAGAAAGTTGCTCTGACAAAAAAGGTATTTTTTCACCCGAGGTTGATAGCGCTAGGAAAAAGGCGGATCCCTCATTTGGACGGCGGCTGGTAAAAAATAAAACTGCTCTGTGTTTGATGTCAACAGGAGCGAATAACTTTTTCCTAAACAAATTTGTTGAGAGTAATATTCCCAAAAAATTCCCAAGGTTTGTGCTGGATCCACAGTTCACCATTTTAAGTAATTTACCTTGTCCAAATAAGTAAGGAGAAAGGTATACCGCCTCTGCCAAAAATCTGGAGGCGAAAAAAGTCAGTAGTAGCCCTTCTCTCTTTCTCTCGCAGAGAGCATCTTGATGAATAGAAACTTTTAAATAAAGGAAGTGATGACGACGATTTCCCATTTATCCAAGAAAAAGGAGAAAAAAATTGTTTGGTTAGTGAAATGAAATGATGCACGACCCAGATCTCTAGATATGAATGTTTCATGGAGCACTCCATACAGCACAGCAGAGGAAGAAGCAGGGCCAGGATGGATGGTGACGGTTGCTCCAGTACTTACCGGCAGCACTGAAAAGTTGATGAGAAAATTAATACCTATGAATGAATGTGAGAGGAGAAGTGAGAAATGGAGTGGTAGTTAACGAGGATTTAATTGCTTTATTTGTTCGCATCCTTCATAATTCATTAATTTGACTTCCTCCTCTCTCTCTCTCTTTCTCTCTCTCTCTGCTTGCTCTGACTGGAGGAAAAAAGTTTTTTTTTCTCCTTCCTTTGCTGAAAGTGCTCCCAACAAAACATCAGGAAAAAAGCTTGACTACTTTCCCCGTAAGAGAGAAAAGCAAGATGGCTTGGGAACAACTTGCTATTTTAAAGTTTTTAAGGGCTCACAGAAACTTGCTCCTTGTGTTGAAAGTAGTTGAGAAATGAGCAAGTTGTAGGAGGCGTCGTCGTGTTTTTCTCTCCAAGTTTTGTGCTGGACGATTTTTTTTCTTCTTCTTCTTTCAACTTGGCCTTTTTATAAATATATCCTAGGAGGAAATGGGTTCACTTTGCGGGTGATGTGATAGTAGAGGCATAACGATGATGATAATGATGATGGGGATAATGACGTGGATCAGTAGGAAAATGCTAAGTGGTAATGGTGAGCTAATGTCTTAAGGGCTGATGACGACTTCTGATTTGGTTATGATGACGGGAGTCATCATCATCATCAACATCCACAACTTGGAGAGAGAGAGAGAGCAGTGGCTTTTTCATCCACACGAGTTCAAAATTGTTTTACATAATTTGGAATTAAAGGGTCTACCTTGCTTCCGCTCTGTCCAAAATTAAATCCTCGTCGAGACCATATCTAGTATTTAAGTAGTAAAGTATAATCCTCGAGATGAGATTTACTGGCTTGTTCATTTCCTTCCATGTTTTGTGGTGATATGTGATGATGATGATGACACGAGTTCCGTATGGGGAGATTTACGGAGAAAAAAAACTAAAACACGGGAGTTGAGGTTGTTGCTTAAACCGGAAAGAAGTTGGCAGCGACAGGACTGTTGTATAATGCTAACCCTTCAACTGCGAGCTGACATTCGATAAGTACATACTTGGAAAAGCGTCCTTTTTTCAATCTCGACTTTGCATATAGTATGTACATTCTGTTGAATTGTTAAAAGCAAAAAAAAATGTTTACCTTGTTTGTATGCTTGGAGGAGCCAGGCCGTTATATGCCATTTTGTCCTCGTTCATGACACCGTTTTTTTCACCCCATGTGCCATTTTTTTCTCCCGCAATTCTCCCTTCATCCAATCCCATCATGCATAATACACTGTCTTCATTTCTCAAAATGCAAATTTGAACATAATAAAGTAGATATCTGCTCCACTTTTATGATTCGCCCGGGACCTGGCTCACATTTGCATTTTTTTGCGAACGGATAAAACGGAACACTCACGTCAAAATCTCCGTCGAGGTTCCTTATTAAACTCTTTAATCTCGCGATGCATGCACTTGATGTTCCTCCTTGCCTGACCCCCAGTGCATTTTCCGCTGAAAGCTTTGAATTCCTTTGAGAATCCTCAGAGTCTTTGATCTAGCAGTTCACCCATTTCCGACTTAAAGTGCTGGTGGAGGCATGGTTATGCAACCCACTTTGATGCTCTTCTCTATCGCACACACGGACCTTGTTGTCATGATTGATATGGCCTCACACAAACAACGTACGAGACAAATTTCCCCTACATATATCTTTCTCTCTTCCCTTTTTTCAAAAAAAATTGACAAATTCTGTTTACCCACGTTTTCGTGTGACTCAAGAGTTTACCGACTTACTCCCGGGTGAGACAGTCCTACCTTCTTGGGGCTCACAAGCTCCATATTAGTCATAATATTTATGTTGATAGAGTAAACGTGCAACTTCCTCCAGTCACGGATGAAATATAGAGCATGGCCAAAGAGAGAGAGAGAGAGAAGAAAAAGCATCTCTGTTTATACATTTTTTTCGGTAAAGATGAACTCAGTCCATGAAAGTATGTAAAAGTAAGCTCTCGCTTTTCCTTCAATCTTTCCAACTTGGGATAAATCCCTTTTAAACAAGTTTCGCCTTTAAGTTGTGTTCTCATCCCATTATGATACAGTGGGGAGCACTCCTTCTCATTTGTAAGGGACGTAATGAACCACAGTTGGAGGAGACAGGAACCACGAAAACAACACGAGGAGGAAAAAAAATATACTTATAAATGCATACATGCTCACTTGCTCACTCTCACATACAACATCTTCTCGCAAGCAAAACACTAAAGTACAAATGTATCTTGGAGAGAAGTTAAAGTAAAGGAGATAAAGCTCTGCAAATCGTTTCCCATTTGTGCAACCAAGAAAAAGAGGAGAAGTTCAACCTCTTTTCTTGGGCGTAATGGGCGAGTTGAGACAGGAGGAAAAGCAGATAAAATATGACTACTAACACTTTCCTATACATATGTACTTAATGTACTTTTCTCTCGTACGAAAAGAGAGAAACTTACGTCGAGTTTGTCTTTGCCTTCTTAATAAAATATAAACATGGAGTTATGAACTTCCCTGCAAGAGTTTATGCACGGAGGAATGAGAAAAATTATTCCTGGGAGGAATGTACAAAAATTTGTCCTTTTCCTCCTCAGCCTTTTTGCATCTTGTTATTTTTGTTTCCAGAAGAGAGAAGCGAGATGTTGATATTTTGAGTGTAGATGCATACACACACACTTGATCATGATTATTGCCGTGTTGTTTACCGGAACAGAGAGGTTATTAGCAATATTGCACGTTGTTTTTGACACCATTAGTTTTGACGTGATTTACATGAGGTAGAGAAGAGAGAGAGAGGAGGAAAAATACTCTGGGGGCGAAGTGAGGAGTAGCAGATGCTGCTGCTTCATCATCACAGAGAGAGAAACTCCTACAACTTTTTTAATGATGGCAAGTTTCAACTTATTGGCGCAAACAGACCAACTTGATTAAATGGAGAGGGGAAAAACATGGATAGTTGTGGGTGTATGCGTGTACTTTTACATTGGTCGGAGAGAGTTTCGCTTTCAAATTTAAATGGGAACAAAGTTTCTCTGTTGGTAATAGGGAACCCAAACTTTTTTGTGACCTTTGATATCAATTTATTTCCTCGAGATCATTTTCTTTCTAATATACTTTTTTTCTCCGAATCCTATTTCTCTACACTTTACTGTGGGACTGATAAATTAACTAATTTCCAAGTAATCATTTTTATAGCTGGGAAAAAACTCTAGAGGTGAATGGTGGGATGGAAAGGGGGAGAAGTCTCTCTGATTTTCCACGTATGAGTTAAGGCCTGGCATACTACCCAAGTGAAAATATGATAATTCCAGAGGCCACACACACAAACATACATTTTGTACTTGAACTCTCCAGAATCGTCGCTGTTTGAAATACTCCACTTCTTCCGTGATTAACGAGAACGGGCGGAGACACGGAGAGAAGAGAGAGAAAGAGAGAGTTTTTTACTAGATGTGGAGTCTATTTTTCCCCAGAGAAATGGTAGTCCCCTTCAATGATATATGCTCATGTATCTGATGTCATCTTAAGAAGCAGTGCACTGTGTAACCTTTGTGCGATTTATAGCCAAACGCAAGAAAGGAGAAAGAGAGAAAGAAAAGTTGCATCCTCACTCGAAGAAATAGCATTAGGCCAATAAGCATATATTTTATAATATGAGCTCAATACTCTCTCTCGATGTGGTTTTTGGTGGCGGTTGCTGCGTTCTGTCACTTTTTCAAAAGGACAACTTACAACCTAACGCGGAGAGAGGAGTAGCATAAGACAAACTTATTTCTTTCCAAAGACTATGGAAATATTTTCTCTTCAGAAGAGGAGTGGAAGAAAGAGGAGGAGGAGGCCGCGTTGATAAAAGTGGGAAAACATACGTCATCTTCTACCCTCAAAGTTATACTGCCGCCACCGTGCACACACATAGTCATAGGCATGTGAGTTATGAGCTTTGAGTGTGCACAACATGCCAACCAAACCGAACGGTTTCCCATTGATAAAACAAGGAAAAATTTTTCTTGGCCTTGTGAAACAGGAAAGGTACTATCACTAAAAGTTTATATAATGTACATACATTTATAGTGAGCCTTTGTATAGGTATGTACAATGTAAGGATATGTATATGTACTATATGTGAGTGTATGGTTCATGAAACAAATCCGCAAGACTTCGCAATTATCTCATTTGGTGTGTCCTCTTCGATCAAAATACAGGCGGCGGCCAACGGAAGATATTTGTAAGACAAGATGTGAAGATATTCTCTGTCTCGTTGCTGGGAGCGTGGGAGTTCCGTCGATTCTGCACTTTCATTCATTTCCTCTCTTGCCCACACACACACAATCTTTCATAGATCAAAAGTATATGTGTATTTACGCTCTCTCGCATCGCTGTTTTGGCACTCAAGCGTCGTCCTTAATTTGGGAGGGATTGTGAGATAAAAAAATGAGGCATATCAATAAGCATTTCGAGCCAATGCTTGTAGTTAGCAGATAGTTGCTAGAAGGACGGTGGGAAAATGAGAAAGTAAGATGGTTTAAAACATAGTTAGTCCTATTGTTGGCAGGTGCAATTATGTATGTACAAAGTACGTAGTTCACTTGCCTCTCATTTCCAGTTCGTTTTTTGCCAAAAAAAACTCCAAGAGAGAGAGAGAGAGATAAAGAAGTGCGAAGAATTCGAAAAGTTTTTCTTACCTGCCTTTTGGATTATAACATGTAGATTTCTCTCATAATAGGTTCAGTAGCCTTACTCTCATTCCGGCTTATTCTGGATCAGAAAAATAAACTTTTTTTTAAAAAAAAGAAGAAGTCATCTTCTTGTGTGTGTCTGCTATTGGAGTTAGTTCAAGATCAGACTCTTTTCATTTTCCACTTTCCCTCCCAGATTTCGTTCCCTTGAAAAGAGCCGTAAAGAGCTTTCTCAACGGCCTGTGATATATACGCATAAAATAAACTGCTACCATTCATTTTGCATCATCGGTATTTTATTGAAGAATGAATAAAAAAAACTTGGCTTGTTCCTTCATAAAAAGGTAGCAAAAACAGAGGAGAGAGAAAAGAGAGCGTTCAACTTTCTCATGAATTTTCGTTAACCCAAGCACAGAAAAAAAGGGAATGAGGAAAAAAAGCACACCGTGGAAAAAAACACTGGGAAACCCTTGAGTGAGCTATATTAAACATTAACTTTGCATAGATTCCGGACAAAGACACACACACACACACACACAAGATTTGCCTACATATATTTGGGAATGCCACGCAGTTTGCGAAGCATGTAAAAGATGGTTTACACTAGATGAGATTTTTCCCTTCTTCCTTAAACTTCTTTTTTTTTCTCTTCTCTCTCATGCAAAAAGCTCAAGCCAAGTTAAACGAGTGGAGGGAGAGAGAGAGAAAAGAGCGAGATATTTTTCTTTGAAAGTAGAAATCTGTGACTTATTTGTTTGTGCTCAAGTCACACACACTCACATTTCCTTGCTCAACTTTGCATGTGAACTCTTCATACTTTCCCTTCAATATTTCTTTCACTCGATAGTATTTCTCACAATATTATTCCTTGCGCTCCCTCCTCTCTCTCTCTCTCTCTTCTGCTTTTGGTTCAGAGCGCTTTCACTCCGTCATTTATGGGTTTGCTTTTGCATCCCCCCGAAAGAAGGAAAAAAGCCCATTGCCTTCTCGCTTCTCCGTAGATGAGCTCTTTATTGAGACAGATAGTTTTCACAACTATTGTTCCAAAACAGACAGGGGAAAAAGAAATAGTAGTAGCCTGAGAGTTGCCAAACAACTTCTTTTCTCTTCCACCCTTTTATTCTTCTCTATTTTTTTGTTCGGGGAAAAAGGAATGAAAGAAGAAGAAGAAGGAAAAAAGTACCATCATAATATTAGCCATTCAAGTAATTCAACCAAGGACGATATGTTTACTTGGAAAAAGCTTCTACCATTCAAAAAGAAAGAAAAAAAAACCGCCGTACGCTAAAGTTCACTTTTCTCTGTCTCACTCACTTTTAGCTTTTGCGAGAGAGAGAGGAAAGGTAAGAATGGAAAAAACTAAAAGTGTGGGTGGAATATCTATATATATGCGTTATACTTAGATGATGATGACGGTCGGTTGAAAACCAAACAATTTCTGGGAGAGAGAGAGAGAGAGTGAAAACGATGAAAATAGAGGAAGGAAGGAAGAGAGAGAAAAATAAAGTTTGGAACATTATGTAATCGTGCAAGTAAGCTCCTACTAACAGAAAGTATCTGTTTGGGAAGCACGGGGTATCGTGGAATGTCTTAATTCAACTTAATCTTGCTTTTATTTCACGAGAACTTATTATATATAAATGAAAAGAATCACATTTCTTCTCTGCTCTCCTCTCATGTGTACAAATTCCGAGTTAACTACATTATCCATTTTTATTTGTTTGGGAGAGACGAAGAAGAAGAAGTTGCAACTTAAAAAGCGCTTTGCTCCAATGCATTGCTAATAATGCGTCTCTACATTTTCCTTTTTTCTTCTTCCTTTCTTTTGGACGGAGGAGAAGAAAAAAAAACTAGGCGCTGACGAGATTTTTGGCTATTAAAGGACCAGCAGAAGAGAGAACCCTGTATTTTTTCCTCCTTTACCGACAAACACATTCTACTTTTCTCAAACAAATAAAACATGACGCATTGTGCAGAAAAAAAGCACATGAAAAATGTCCAAGGCTCCCTTGTTATTCATTAGTTTGCTGTTTGCCCTCACACACACACACACTCACAAGCGAAGTTTTTTTTTCTTCTTGCCTCCGTCTTTGCATGCATAAGTGGAAAGCGCGCTTTAAATGAATGGTCACAAACACAATCATAAAATAGCTTATTTGTTCAGGAAAAACACTTGAGCAGAGTTTTCTCTCTGCAAGAGTTATTGTCTGAAGATAGCTTTAGGGAAACCTCGTAATTGCCATCGTTAGGAATGAGAAACCATGGTCCGCTCTTTTATTTCCCCTTTAGTCTTAAAACTCGAACAGAAGAAGAGACGAAGAAAAAAATTGCTTCAGAAAAAGAGAGAGAGAGAGTAAACTCACAACCTACGCATTTTAACATGTAACTATCTCAACCGGCACACAAAAAAGCACACACACACACACACAAAAGGAAAAGATTAATCTTTGAAAATGGTAAAGGGAAGTTATAGAATGACAAACGACAAAAATTACAAGGGAGGGATGCGGAGAGTCGAGAGTAATAACGAAATTTTATGAAACTTTGATGTAAGCCAGCACACAAAAGAAGAGGGAACAGAGAGAAAAAGGTCAGACGATAGAGAAAAGTCGGGGAAAAAAGAGTAATTTTTTCTTTTTGCTGAGAGGAGTAATCCTAAATCAGTGTCATGATAGCTAGTTGATGATATGTAATGAGTGAAGAGTGACAAAAAGATGCTTCTGCTACTACGTTCCTTTCGCACCATCCCTTGGATGTCGGATGGCCAGTCTTTTTCCCCCTGGAAGAAAAAAAATCATGTTTTCACCAGTTTCTTCCTCTCACTTATTCGGAAATTTCCCATTACGAATATTTTTTCCCCTGATTTTTTTTCTTCAGAGTGCAACAGCGGCTCCGTGGTCTTCAGGGTTGTGGTGTGGTGTGAGATGGAATTGGGAAGGGAAAAAGTAGTAGTTTTGCTGGCTCCTCCATTTCTTCAACAATGGAGGAGAAATTGTGGAGAGATGAACAACTTGGCTGTTTCCTTGGAACATATTGTGAAAGTGCGTGAACGCATTGAGAGAGAATAAAAAAGAAGAAGTTGTTTTTTTTTCTCCTGGTTATACTACAAACCCTGTCACCACACCACAGCCGCCGCTAGCCAGAGTAAGTCATCATCATCATCACCAGCGCCAACAACTTTCCAAGTTTTCTTGTGGAGGGGCCACTACTACTTTTACTACCTTCTTTTACAAGAGAACTACTTGAAATGCCATTACGCTTTCTACAATATAATAATAAAAAAATAGTAAGGAGAACGGCCAGACGGCAGACGGTTTCTTCTCCATTTTCATCAAGTTGATGTCAAGTTTTTCTTGAAACGAAACTTTGGGATTTTCTCTCCTTCAGAATATTTTGTAAGACTCCCTCATGTTTCACTCTCATTCACTCATCCGAGTCGCACACAACTTTGAGGCGATGTGGATGCGTGTAATGTAATGTGTACCCCTTGACAAACTGCATAAAAAGTTTGGGGACAGGGGACAACCGACTACAACTTGTAATAATGTTTTGTGGCAATATTAACTAATGGAGGGGAGGCGAGTTCTCGCACTCAGAGAATACTATATCACGGACCAATTTCCATTTCCTACGCACAATTCTCAAAAAGTTTGAGAGAGTGGCGTTGGACTTATGTACATAGCAAGTGGATGCATGTCTTGAGTCTTGAGGTAATACTATTGGTTTACTACTATGCGAGTCGGACTTCTTCTTCCCCGTGACTTTTCACATCCCCTCCATCCAACACAACTCACAGTCGTTTAGTTATTCTCCCCTCTCCTGATTTAGAGAAATGGTAAAATGTAATGTCTGACAGAGAAATTCCTTTCTGTTTTGTCCACTAGCAATAAAGTACATGACGGTAGTGGTGGTGGTGGTGGTGGGGGCAGCAGTTGCTGAGAGGAATTATGTATGTCCTCCTGATGCAGCTCAATGATGTTTTCCTCTTGCACCCATGCTTAACATCGAATTCCTTGCTTCTGTTTGTTCTCCACTCAGGGACGGGGGGAAATTGTCTTCGTCATGTACATTTAATAATGACCATGAGAGTGAGAGAGGAGTTAAGTTAATACTCTCCATTCTCGACAAAAATATCACAAGTATTTGTACACTTTTTAGCTCGCACACCTTGAGCAAATATACATACATACAAGAGATTGCGTGTGCAGGGCTTCACATGAAGTGAGGATGGACATATTTTTTTTGTACAAAACATCAATCTCGTCTTTAAAAATAAAATGTTATTTGACATTTGTCCCTACGGTGCATTAGTGTATGATGGCTCATCAAATAGAAATGATTTTGAGGTTTAATGCAACGTAAATACATTTGAGCACATTTCCAGCTCCATGTTTCATCATCATTTTCTGAATGTATGTACCTTTTTATTAGGACGTAGTCTGACTGTCAACTTTTCCTTTACTTTCTCCACAAAAGTACGGCTCTCCAGATGCGGGTATAAAGTTCATTATGATTAAAGGGATTTTTGCAACGCTCAAGGAAAAAAATACAGTACTTTCCGCTCCACTCCACTCCAACTAATGCTGTTTTTTTAAAAAAAAGATGATCTTTATTTTTCCCTTCTCCTTGAGAAATGGTACATCTTAAACCTCGCAGGCTGATGAGTGATTGTAATATTTTATCCAAGCCTTAATTCCATCAACCATAAAGCAAACAACAAGGAAAAAACTTAGTTTTTTTTAACAAAACATACTTTTCTTTGAATAGCCTCATTCTTAAGATAAGAGCAGTAGCATCTACAAGAGAGCTGAGAGAGAGAGGGAAAAAGTTGGGAGTAAGTAGTTCTCCATTTTGTAGACAAGAAATACGCCAACAAGATCATTTCTCTTCTTCCCCTGTCGTCATCATCTTTTAATATTTCTCTTCCTTGTTTCTTCTTCCCCAAGTTTGAGCAGGCTCTCTCTAAAGACGAGAATTCCATATCTGATTTATTACTGCGCATAGTGTGACTATGCATTCAGCAGAGAGTTACGATCAGCGTTGTGTGAGTGGTACTATGAACATATAGTATGGCCGCTACTACGAAAACAAAATAATGTTCCGGCTCTTGTCTCTCTGTCTCTTTCTAAGGGATTCTATTTTTTTCTCCTCTCTCATGTAAACATAAACATCCATTGTTAGTCTACGGTTTTATCAGTTTTTTGTATCATCTCGTATATTACAGTTCACGTCATGTAATACCGTATCGTGTTTCCTCTCCACAAAAGCAAACTCCTTTTATTTGCCATCAAGTCATCATGATTTGCGAAAAAAAAAACTGTGTGCTTTTTAGATGCACACTTTCGGCCCATTCTAATATGTATACGTGAATATTACGTATACTTATAAATAATGGGAAAAGCCGGGCACACATATTTTTTCTCTTCCACTTTTTTTGCGTTGTCTGAAGTTGTCAAAAAAGATGGTCATTTAACCTGTCAGCATTATAGTAAACTAAAATCTCTTTAAGGATGAAATATTATTTACTGTAATTGCATCCCTTGTATCAGAATTCACAGGGAAGAGAAAGGGCTACAACTTTTTTTTCGCACAAGTTTTCATTTTACAGCTTAATACTATGTACATATATGTGAGTTTTTCGCACTCGACGCGAAGTGATAAAAATTTAGGGAAGGGAAATGATGGAGCGAAATCGAAGTGACCCATTTGCTCATTCTTTTGATTTTTTTTTAGTTTGTAGGCAGTTTTAGATTTCTCCTTTCCCTCTCTCTCTCCTGAAAATGACGAGGGGCCATGGCATGTTGTGAAATTGGCGGCAGCTGTTGCTACCCTTGTGTAAACAACAGAGATTGCTAAATGCCATTTTTCGTAATAGTTTGTGTTTGTGTGAGTGTGTTTCATACACTGGAAATCATATCCTTAAGTGAGTACTATTGCAATGCTATGGGAAAAAAGTTTTTATGTGTTGCACTAAAGAAAGAGAGAGAGAGAATGTGTGTGTATGTGTTAGCAAAAAACAGGTTCTCATCGAAAGAGAGAGAGAGAGAGAAAAAACCGTCCTCGCAGAAGTTAAGTGGGAGAAAGTTGCCACCCAATTCGTAATGACGTTTTGTTTGAATGTCTAATAAAAAAGTGAGGATATGGGGCTGTGCTCCCTCTGTAGCCCTGTCAGTCGAGGCGTTTATGTTTCACACTAGTTTTGTAAATATTTATGAATAGATGTATGCAAATGTATGCATGGAAATTACTGTTATTCTATGAAATGAGGGGAAAACAATAAAAACGAAGTCAGTCAGCTCTCCTCCACTACTATGAAGCTATGGGCTGTGACAAAAGCCAAACTTATTACATATCCCTTTGTGTTGAGGGGGAGAGAGAGAAAGTTGCGCAAAAAAGGGTATGAAATTGCTTTTATTTTGCATCGTAAACTGCCTCCTTAGAATACTTATGGTCAGGCGTTGTAAAGAAAATATTTTCGAGACTTTCGTATTTCAACTTTTTTCCCCTCTTCTTGGAACGGTTATTCAATTCAAAGTGCTGGAAGTGAAACAAAGTATGTATACCTAGCTAAACGATCGTTATTGTGGAGAAATTTTGCAAAAGGGAAAAAAAGTTAAAAGTTTGTGCAAGAAAAAAAAGAAGGAGGTTTCGGTAACTCACTCAAGTAAGTATATCGCTAGGAGAAAGTACAGGATGCGCAAAATGTTAAAGCTAACAATGCAATTTTATGCTAGTCTCTCAAAAAAATATATAAAATACCTTCGGAAGAAAAAAAGGGAGCTAGATTGTATCAATTTCTATGGGAGCTTGATTCTCTCCTCGGCTGCTCCTAAATGCCTGTGATCTTTTCTCTCTTAGAAATACATACATACATACACGCTCCCACTTTTCCACCAGAACTCTTCTTCAAGGCCTTCAAGTCTTTTCCAAAGGGGAAAGTTATTAGGCTCTTTTGTAGTCCGGGAAACACTTCATTTCAAATTGTTATAGCGTGTCCCATTTCATGTGTGGATGATGTACAACGAGCCATCCTCTATTCAAAAGCAGAAGAAAGTACCCGAGAGCTCCCCTTTTTTCTTGGAGAAAATCAAACTTGGTTTTCAAATAACGCGGAAACGATCGCTGTACAAAATGGCAGGAAATTGTTGTGAATGTATGAAATGCGCGCATATTATTGCCAATTCAAACAGTCCAATTTGAAAATGATTTTCCTTGACTGCTACTGTAAGTACGGTTTTTAAGGCAGGTTTGACCCAATTCCGGATCGCAGTGTGTTACTTAATAGAATACACATGGATGCCACTGAACATAATGTTTACAATAATTATTAACTAGAAATATTTAATGATGAGACCAACATATATGCTTTGCTATGCTTTTTCTTCCTTTTTTTTGCGAAAAAAAATCTCTGTGTACTCTTGCATATTTATGTAGGTATGTGTCATTTTTGTATGATTTATTGCTTCTAATTTTAATGATCAATTATGGTTACGCAAACTATTAAAATTTTCTTCCCTAGAATTTGGGCTCGATGGTAATAGTTTATTTGTTTTCTATATTTCAGAGTAAATGAAGTTTGGTAGTTCATGAGCCCAAGAAGAGCGTTGCAGCCCAACGTGCCCTCTCGGTGAAGTTTACCCATGGAGCAACAACAACATTGTAAGTCATAACTATGTTTACATTTCCCCCTTCGGATCAGAATGTCACGTCCAATTATTTACAAACATCATTATATTTCGCAAACTTGTTGTTTTTGCAAATTTACGTGTGTCATGCGAGTGAGAGAGAAGAAAAAAAACGTTTGTACAAAGCAAACTCATTCCAGCAGCAACTCCATGGATTTGTTTACATTACAACTTGACTCAATTTTTTCTATGTATGTACATATGTATGTATGTAGGACTCCTTTTTAAAACAAATTGAAATGTAGTGCATACAAAAATCACAAAAACAGGCAAATTTTTTAAAAACATGTGTGTGTGTAGGTGGGAATAGAGAGAAAAAATGCAAAAATTCAATTTTGGAATTGTCAAAAGCCCCCACTCCTCCACTCTCATTCATTCCATCAGCAACCCCAGGGAGGATTTAAAGTGGCGAGAGAGCTTCAGTTACTTACGACTCTCGTAAATCTTAAATACTTATGCATGTTTCACCAGTGGCACTCCCACTACCATACGAAATTTCCTTATCATTCTGCGTACACTCCCACCTTGAAAGTATAAAATCTCGGTCCAATTTAACAATACTTTATTTCCTCCTCCGATTCCAAAGAGAGAGAAAGGATATATCCTCGTATATTAAGATGTCTCAACGTCTCAAGTAGTAGAAAGCTGGAAGAGATGAAGATGTTGTCGGTGAATTGACCTTTTTCTTCTTTTGGGTGAAGTGTCGCAAAAAATGGAAACTTTTTTTTCAGGCTTTACATATACTATAGTCATAGCAGGAGACACACGCGAACGTGGTCGTGTATATGTATTTTTTTCTATTGCTTCATCCTCCTTACGATTCACTGGTCAAGGGATTTAAGCTCTTTTTCCAACTGTCTCATAATTTTCGGCTTCCGTGAAAGGAAGAGGCGAGAGCGAGGTGTTGCCATTCAGCTTGGGAAGGAGAGTAAAAGTAACGTGCCACTTCCCAAAAGTAAAAAAAGACGAAGAAAATCCAGAAAAATTTTCTTTCTTAGGTATTCACATGAAATGTTTGTATAGAGTCTTATTTCACTTTTTTGAGGAAGTGAGAAAGAGCATTTCCCTCTTACTCTCACGGTGAGACTCCTTTGTTGAGGGGAGACAGAGCTTTCACGAAGAGATAAAAATGAAAAGTATGATATTATTTGCAGCTCGACTTTTTTTTTCTTCAGCAGTGTTTTTATATATTCAATTCATGTTTCCACCCCAACACAGGTTTTCACTTTCATTCGAGTCTTTATCTGAAAGATGCCGGGAATTACTGCATGCAAGAAGGGCATAATAGTAATAGTAATGCAGGAAAGAAATTCTTCTTTTGCGTAGGTGGTTCATTTCATTCATTCTATTTTGAGAGCCAAATGATATTTAAATTTAAATGGGATTCAGGGAATCGCCCACAAAAACTTTAGGGGAAAGTGGAAGTGGAACAAGTTCATTTCCTTCTCAAAGGAATATGCATACGATTTTACAGTCTTATTGTTTTGCAACAAAAAAAAATCTTCATGTCAAATGTTGGGCTATTGACGTGTTTCGCCGAATTTCTCTCCGCTCTTGTTGCTTTATTCCCTCATAACTGGGCTTTTCTCGAGTCTAATCCACATTCGTTCCTCTCAAAACAGTTTTCTCGGGGATATCCGGAGGACATGCAAACCGTCGAGAATTCTCTGGAGATTAATGAGAAGTAGCAGAAGTTGTGGAGAAAATAGGTCTGTTCATTTCGTGGACGAGCTCAAGAGTTCTTTTTTTTTGGAAAGTCGCTTTATAAAAAAGAGGGTTAGTACCCCAGTGCCCTCAACTCCAATTTCACTTTTTCCTGGTTCAAATAATATGCCGAAACTCTGGAGTAAAATTTTCCAATCTTTTCTTCTTTCTTTGAATCCCACTGCATGTTGCAGTGTATCACGAAGACGTTTATCTGTACATCCACATATATTTATTTATCTTTGCTGTGTTGGATTCCAGTTTGCAGAGGAATCACAAAACTGTCACAGTTCAAAAAGTGTGCAATACTTGGACTAGGCAAAGTCTTGTGTGTTTGTGTGTGGTTTTTTTAAACAAAAGTTTCAGCTTCTTAGCCACGTCCCCGTGCTTCAAAACTTGGCCGAAAGTTTATTTCCAACAAGTTTACTGCTCGACAAGTAAATATTACAAGAGTCCACTCTTCCAACGTCTCAACTCTCTTTGTTTGACCAGAGCCAGAAGAAGAAGAAGGGAACTTGCGACGTTGTAAATCGAACAGCAATATAATTTTTCTTCTTTTTTTTAGCATGTCTCCATTCTCCAAAGGACATTTTTATTTGTTTGTATTGGGCTTGGAATTTCCGCCTGGAAATTCAAAATGAGATTGAGCCCCCGCAAAAGTTGTGTGCGATGTATTTTATGTTTTAGGCATTGATTTCATTGTCACACTTGACAATCTCAATCTTTTGTTGAGCAGGAGCAGGACACACAAAAAATTGCTCGATCCTTACATAAAACTCGTTTCCTTTGAGCTCTTAATTTGTGGTGGATTGAAGGCAGAAGCGCCGTCAGGTGTGATCCTAGTCTTTTCCTCTCCTTTTGTCATATTATATAAATGCCTCTCCTTTGCATGAGATTTCCTACATGTGGCCGAAGGCAAAAACACCACAAGATCACGTCATCTCCTCAATAGGACTAAACTAGCGTGAAAAATCCGTAAATCATCTGACCTTTCTTTCAAGACAAAAAAGCCAACCTATACTTTGACACATGCAGCAGAGCTCAAAAGGATCACGTTACGTACAAGTGTGAGCGACACCCAAAGAAAAAAATCGACATCGACCTTTGCGATCTCCACGTTTCCTTCCCATCAACTCAAGGATACGGATTTACCATGACAATACAAAAAGGAAAAGGACAATCTCGTTACTCGCGTAAAAGTCGCAAATGGATCAAGAGAAGAAAAAATCTACAGAAATGTTTCCTTTAAATGCCCACATACTTTCGGGGGAAATGTCACCGTTTTACGGTTCGCCATATACCATCTCTACTTTTCCGCCAATCTCTTGCGTCACCCCTTGAAAAAAAATTATTTTAAGACATTTTCGTCAACTTGTGCAGAATAATGGCGTACTTGAGAAAGGGCTCGCTCGCCGTTTGTGAGGGCAAACGAATGTATAGCCCGTAGCTGGAGCTCTCTCTGTTCGCTGTGAACTTCTCTCTGAAAGGATCGTTACAGTCCCACTTCACCTTTTCAGAAGTGCACACTTTCCCCGAGAGCAATGAAACCTGGCACATACTGCATACCGATACATGAAGTGCTGTTATATTATATAGAACAGTTTACTAAAGTAGAAGCCATCATCATTTCCCTCAACTTTCTTTTTATACGCATGGCGTTTGAATATAATATATGTACATATCTCTGCGCATATACAATTTCCTCTTGTAACATTACGTTTAGTTTATCTGAGTACAGGTATGAGCCAGCATGAGACTAGTGCCGGTTTTCGAAAAATGCTTCCCAGTTTGAGTTTTTTTTATATTTTAAAATCACTTCCTATTTAGTTGAGAGGTTGAGGAGCAGCACTCTAATCATTTGCGAAGTAATTCGGCACACATGAATGGCGTAACATGCCAATGCCATATTATATCCTATGTGTTTTTTTTTGTTCAATGCATATCTATTCTAACCTACTTTGCATGCAGATCCTTGCAGTAACAGCAGCGTTCTCTTTAGCTTCTTGTTCTTCTTACCTTGGAGCGGAATCAGGAGCGCAAAAACAAATCGCCTCTTTTTCCCCCTGTTTCGGCATTGTTCCGCGCTTTTATTCCTCTCCTTTTCATCCTTTTTTTCACCATTTACTTTTTCCATTTCTCGCATTCTCTTTGTTGATTACTCGCACTATTGATTCCTCCATAGAAAGTTGAGCTGCTTTCAAAAAAAAGGACTCATCATAATATCTTTTTTTCGCTCTTCCTGACGTTTCCTCTCTCTCTCTTTCTTTAATATAGTGGCCTGCCTGCTGTTTCGGTCATCTTGTTATTTGCTTGCGTGTTCTCCTCCAATCTTCGTCATGTGCTTGGAGCAGTTACAATGTTCAAATGTTCGAGTGAGAAACAAGATTTGGGCAAGAACAACAAGAAAAAATCTCTCTCTCTCTCTTGCATCTTGTATGTAGATTGTAGAGGATGCTCTTCTCCGCTGGCCAGCGAAAATAGTGAGTACACAGTACACAGTGTGTGCAACATATCGCAAAATGCCACTTTACCATTACGGCCAAAAGGATTCTTTCTAGTAATATTTCTTGAGATTCTGTCTTCTCTCTTAGTTTTATGGTTCAATCCTTGAAAGAATTCTCTCTCTTTTTTCTCTCTATTTCTTTTTGGTGAATAGACATGTTCTTCTTTTCAAGAAACGACGTTCGTACATAAAAACGCAGAGAGACAAAAAGACGAAGGAAGAAGAAGGAGGAAAATACGGTTGAAAGAAGCAAAAACAAGTTTCGTTTCGAAACAGCATGCACACAAGTGTGGAGGACAAAGGGAGCATTACACACAGAGAAGAGTAAAATACTTCGTTTCCTTCTTTTCTTCGTCTTGTGTTTGCCCTCTCTCTCTCACACAGGGAAATGGAAAAGCAACAAACCTTGGCTAAATAAATTGTACATTCATTTACTATGCATTCACGAAAAACCTTTTTGCTGGCTACTTTTTCATTATATGAACATCAGAAGCTATCTCTCAGGTTCCTTAGAGCTTCGAAGGTATAGAGATAGGAGGAAAAAAGGACAATGAACAATGATCATTACCAGAGTCATATAGTTAAAACGTTAGTAGTCCCAAGTCAAACAGAGAGAGGGGCAAAAATTTTAGTTTTCTTCTTTAAAGTTTAAAGTTCTCTATTTGGAATCACCTTTGTCACGCACCTAGTTTCTTACATATGCCTTGAGAGAATTTCATGCAATAATATTTTCATACCCACTTACATAAATAGATACACACAAAGCTCAACTTCAGCAGCAAAAAACTTATGTGCTTTAAGATAAATACCCCGGTAAAAATAATGTAAGTCAAGAGATAAAGAAATGAGCAAGGGCAGCGTGTATTTTGAAGACAAAACTTCGTTCTTACTTCTGTTGATAATATAGGCCACGGAGAAGGGGCTTGAGATAAAAACATCAGTGGATTATTGTCAATTAAACCATAAACCCATATTAATTGGACAAGGGCTATCCAACATCTAACATCCAACCGGGCTGAAGAAGAAGAAAAAAAAGTCCGAATAGACCAAAGATCCTCCTAAAGTTCTTGAGGTAGGAGTGGGAAAGTAGGTGGAAGTGATTAGAAGATTCATTTAGAAAGTTTTTGCTTTGCCCATTTTCTACCCACTTTTCTCCATGCGTTCCCTACTTTTACTTTAGCATAAGGTTTTTTCTCTTCCGGTTGAGATCTCTCTCGCAGGGAAAGATACTGGTCATCAGCATCTTTTTTCCTCCTTCTTGCAAAGGGCCAATCAAAGAATGTGTGGCATGATTGTCATGAGAGATTCAAGAAAAATGGAATTTGCTCTGTGTCCATATCTTCTTTTTCTCCCCTTCCACCTGTATTTCTCTGGGAGAGAAAAGTTACGTGTGTATGTACATACTTACGCCGACACTTTTTGATGCAATCCACTCCCTTTTTAGCAGATGAAAGGTTGAATGGGGACCCAGAATAGATAAAGTAATGTGAGCCTGGGGAGCCCATGTACTCATCCTGTAACACAGACTGAGGAGAGAGTAAAGCTCCTTCAAAGATGGAACTCTTGAGCTGGGTCATCATCATCATGACCATACCTTCATTTCACAGAAAATGGCACGGGACTTCTTTTTTTTGAAGACGGCATTACTTGCTTCCATTGGCAAATTGAGACTAAACGTATACATATACTCTGTTGCTTACTACTTCTCCCCGAAAGGGGCTTCCCTTTCCGTGAGATATTAGATGAGGAGGATGATGGGCTTAGTTAAAAGGGAAATTGTCGGAATCACTTGGTGTCGCCACCACAGGAGACTCGTAACGCTCGGCAATCATCTTTTCATTTCATTAGTGAGAGCCACAGTGTGAGGGTAATGTAGTTCAGGTAGGAAAGAAATTATATAATTTTGGAGAGAAAGTGAGGAATTTTTTTACCCCCGTAAACTTAAATGCCACACATGGAAATTTCTCCCACTTTTGGAGTTTACACTTGTCTTTATTAAAAGTTTTTTCCGTGAGCGGAAGACGAATCCCTTCCTGTGGTGTAAGTAACTATGTAAGTATATCGTGCCTTGGTCAGACTCAGACATTTTGGAGAAAGTGTGTATGTATGTATGTGTATATGATGAGACTTGTCCGCATCCTAATTTTCACAGAAACTATATGCAAATACAGAAAGACAGGGCCAGCGTTGTAGCAGATGTGTGTGTGTGAGTGAGTGTGAGTGGAACTCTGTTCCAACTAAAATAATGCCGCATGAATGTTCTAATAAGCTTACAACTTTTTTCCTTCCTCTCTTTAACGTTTCTGTGTTATTGGTCTTCTGGAAAATTGAAGGGAAGCGTTGGTCGCATAACACTCATACTTTATTCCCTCAGCTTTCGGCCTCTCTCTCTCTCCTCTTCCTCTTGGGTAACAAGTGTAGGGCGTAAGAAGAAAAGTTGAGATTAAAATTTAGTGGTAGAAGCAGTTGGAGTTGGAGGAGAGAGAGACTCTCTCTCGGAGAAAAGTTCTTGAGTAATCTTCTTACCTACTTAAAATTATCACAGAATTAAATGGAAATGTTGGGTTTTGTGTAAAGCCTCCTCTCTCTCTCTCTCTCGCACTTGCTGAGAGTAGGAAGCAGTGTTTTCCTTAACAGCTTAGCCACTCAAGATACACCTGATTTATAAATGGTGAAATAATCGCAACTACGTAAGTATAAGTATGTAGTTGAGAATTTTGCTGGCTGCGAAAAAAAGTTTCATGGTTGGGTGGAAGGAGTTTGTACTTCGCTAAACTTTCGAATATACTTATTTCATGATTTGTGCAATCGCAGTATGCACTCATTCTCTCAATTAGAGTAACCAATAGGAAAAAATATATTATATCTATATGTATCTGATTTCTTTTTTCCTTCGTCTCCGATTGAACTCGCTCGAAACGTGAGTGCAAAAAGCGAGGAGATTTCTCTCTGTGCAAAGTGAACCATGCAATGTAATGTATTACACGACATTCTTCGAGAGTTGATAGGGGTGAAGTCAAATGTCAAATGAGCAAAGGGAAAACTCGAATTCAATCAATGCCCATTATATCGCCTAATATTGTTTGCTATTAGCATTTGCTGAGCTAATCGACGTCTCTCTACGCTGTTATAGGAGACGGCAAACATCCCGTTTTTTGACAACCGTGAAAAATGAGTTAATTATACGAAGACTGTCTTATTTTTTCCCCTATGCAGAGGCTTAAGTCAATACGAAAAGAATACTTGTTCACCCATTTATTCTTCTTTCAAGATTCCATTACAAAATTATTTATTGTGTACATCCTAATTACACACGGTGCGATTTGATAAGGACTGAAAAAAATGAGAGGAAATTGGTAAATAGAAAAAAATATAAACACGTTCATTTCATTTTTCCTCTCTCTCTCTCTCTCATCTTCGAATTCACGATATGCACACAAACCCTGTTTCCCAGAGAGAATTATTTTATTTCGTATTGAACATTTTTTTCGAAAAGACGTTTTTTCTGCCTACTTTGATCTTTTGCAAAAAGGTATTAAAAAGCATTTGTGACCTAATGGCATGGCATATGAGTGCTGGGCTCTCCTTCGTAGATCAATTTCGCCCTCCCATACGCGTTCGTGCTACAATACAGGTTTGGTGAAATTGATGCGCTTTTGTGTCTCAACTCTTTTCGGAGAGGACAGCAGAAACGACAATTTTTTTCTCCTTCTTCTAAATATTTTAAAGCCACCTCTCATTTCGTCTTCAAAGTTTGCGATCAAGATCAGTATAAGGACACGGAAAAAAACGAAGAAGCACAGTAATAATTTAAAATTTCTGGCTAACTGCTGTGATCCATGCTTAAACATAGAAAAAAAATCTGTTTTTTTTTCTTCAGCGTCAGCTCTTCTTTACCTCCCAATGCTTATTATTTGACACATTATTATTCTCATCGTTTTGGCCTGTGCATAGTTGGTCGTGGCCACGGTCCCCCTGATTTATCCCGTTATCATCATCAGCGATCAGCAAAAAAGGGAAAGATGAGATTTTTTTCTGGGGGATATATAGACAGACTATTACGTTTGATTTGGCAGGGAGGAATAATGCTAATAAAAAATAGAGGCGAAAAGGAAGCTCATCATTTCTTGGCAGACACATACGCACGTGAGATCCTATCTTGACACGACTCTCCATTTATTACTCCCCATTATTATTATTTCAACGGGATGAAAAAGGCATGCAATAAATGTTATTTAGGTTTAGATGGTCCTGATTTTTTCTGCCTTCATTTGATCAGCATTACTATATGTAAGTATTTATACTACCATTCTTGTCGTGAACTTGATTGTAGCATGATGATTATGCGTTTGGTGTGACATTCACTATTTGCTCATGTAAGTCATGTAAGTATATGATCTCCGTTTACTGGGAAGATTTGAGAAGGTTTTAATCTCTTGTAACTAGCCCTTCACACATACACACAACCTTCTTGTGTGTAAGTACCTGGCCGTATTTTATTGGTGTGATAATGATACACACAAGAAGGAAATAAAACATTATAGGGCTGAGCATAATTATGTGAAGGAATTCTGAGAAATCGTGGCTCACCAAAAAAAATGCCTCCTTATCTTCATCTGCCCATTGCTTTTTGCAGGGCGAGAGGAATTTTTTTTTGGGGAATTTATGCGATCTGCAAAGTTCAGCTTGATGACCAAGTGCCATTTAATGGGTTTATTCTTGCCTCTATTTATTGTTCCACTTTGGTGTAATTTTTGCCTTCTACTGAGCACTTTTTTCTCTCTCTCTCCTGAAAATGAAAGAATAGTATAATAGATGATGATGAAATTATGACAACTTGCTTCACAGACACATTGTAGCGAGAGACTTGTTCTATATTTATATGGTTAAAGAAGGAGAAGGCAAATTATGGTGTGTTTTGCCCCTACTGTGCTGTGTGCGCCTCTTTTTCTTCTTTCTGTGGTATTTATAATTTATTATTGTACCTATGGAATTTACACAAAAGTCAGGGGGAAAAGTCGTCTTCACAATTTATTACACTTTAATGACTAGTTTTGTTTCAACAAAGTATCTTATTTTTGCACAGATCATATTTCACTCCCTGGCTTCCAATTCAAACCGAGATCAACTACTTTTTTTTGTGCAAAACCGTTTCCCCATGTCTCATCCTGTATTGTATGTGTATGTGTGTGTGTGTCTTATTCTTTTTTTTTTCAAGAAAATGTTTTACTTTGGTCTAGAAGCCATAAATTTCCGAGGGAGACAAGGAGGCACTTACCTGAGCCAACTTTTTTTCTGATGATAATAATATTCATGAAGATAATCATACACAGAAGAGAAGAAGAGGAGAGGAAAAGATTTTTTTCTTGAGTTGATTATATTGTTGGATTGGGCATTGTTAATGACGCATGATCTTGATACTCATTCACGTTTCGAGTTTCATCCCTTTCTTCAGATATGGTACACACTCCTCGCACGCATTATGATTATTTCTGTATCGTGCAGAATTTTTTTTAATGTGTAGCAAAAGATCAATCTGTTCAGTAGGCTTTCTCCGTCGTTAAAATGTCGCACCGAGTTTTTTTCCTGCTCATTCTTGTGTCATCATCATCGCCATTCTAAAGTCACACATATTTTTTTATTGTTCAAACTTATTGTCAATTTTTGTTAGTACAGAGATGAAACCAGATATGCAGTGTATTTACGAGGAGATTGCATTGCATTGTGCAAGGAAGATTTGACACACATTTCCTCCCAACAATGCTGCATGCTTCATCATCAGACGAAGATGGCATGTATCAAAAAAAATTCCTTTGTGAAAGGGTTTTTTATTCCTTTAGCCTCAAGAAGGAGAGGAAAATGGATGATGATAATGATGAAAGATGTTGTTCGTGTTTCACTCCACTAGTATTATAATCATATATTGAGACGGAAAAACTGCCAGATCGAAACTTAACACTTTGTAGTAAGTGGTGTGGTGGTGGAGTCTAGGGCATGTTTCAAGGTGTAATTTATGACTCATGCGTTCATTCCCTCTCTCACAAATATCATCCTAGGGACTATACTACCATCATTAGTTTGCTCTAGCTCGGAGATGAGGTAATTGGGTTTCGTACCAAAAAAAAGTTTCAAAAAAATCTTTTTTAAGTCCGTTTGTCTGTTCATCTCAAAATGGCACTTGAGGTTCCTCTTCCCCATGTTACAGAGAGTTGGCCGAATTCTGCTCATTTTTTTCAATTCTAATTTGTCATTTGTCATAGTCATACATATTTGTAATGTGTAATACAAAAAAAGAATTAAAGCTTTTGGCAGGAAAATGCTGAAATAAAAGCTGTGTTGTGCTAAGGCTTTTGGGGGTACATTTTTCGCTACTTGCAGAAAAAAAACTTTTTTTGCCGGAGATTCCACAAGAAGACAAGAATTCTCCCCTAAAGATAGATCATGAACAATGTGAGACTTTTGAAAGACGCCGTTTGCCGTTTTTTGCCATGAATTCGCTTTTGGTGAAGAAAACGTATAGTGACAGCTTTTGTAGCTGGGTCACGCATTTATATTTCGTTGTTGCAGATTTTTTTTTGCTATTGAACTGAAAGACTAATACTGTTCCTAGGAAGTAAGTATTATTATATTATTATATTTAGAGCGTGAATCAAAAAATATGAGTCTCTTTTCAAACAACTCCTTTTATATTTTCCCATGAGCACTCAGCTTCAGAAATAGGCATGAGTGACTGTGACTACTACAGCTCACCAGGTTCGACAACAATTGCCATTTATAGGAATCAGTCTCTCGAGTGTCAACCGTATACAAGTGGTGACAAGGAGTTGCGACGGAGATGAGGAGACTCCTTTTTATTGAAATATGAGAGAGATTTCAAGTTGATCACGTCTGGTGATGGTGATTTAAGCCTTTTAAATTCAATAATATATAGGTACATATAGAAAAAATCCTGCTCTGGTTACCACAATTGAAAATTGGAATGAATGCCAGAAAGGACATATGATACGCACACTGACCACTATATCGTCCGCATGCATGTCGCTTGCCATTTTGCCGTAGAAAAGATTGCCGAGTAGTATTTGAAGTTTGAGCTCACATGAGACACATGCACATACCCACGTATCTACAGATTTTTTTTGTAAAAGTTGAAACCTAGAAGACAGAGAGAGAGAGAAGAAAAACTTAAATTTTTATGGGATTGCACAGGTTTATTCCCCATAAAGAATAGTTGTCCTCCTCCTCCAATAATGAAGGAATTGGTGCAAGTCCTCGCTAAAAATGTAATCGTTATCGATACTCTTTTTTCTCTATCACACAATTTCTTTTGAATCTTTCTTTTTAAAAGTGTGGTGTTCTACACAGAAATAACAAGAGATTGAGTGGGGCATTGCATGTAGCTTGTTAACTCTTTACAAGTCTCTCTCTCTCTCTCAGCCTATGCACATAATCGCTTGAAGGCGATAGGAACAAGCAAAGTCTTCTTATTACCCTCAAAAAAGAAACGAAGGTGGATGCAAAGAGGATTCGACAAAAATTTCAAAACATGGAATACTCTCAGTGTCCTACACACACACACTTTAGCAAAACAAACCTAATTCAGTTCGAACGATGTAATGATGACAACGACGATGACTTGGATGAGAACGCCTCAGTACATAGAAACTTACAACTTGGTTTCACAACCGTCTACTCTTTTTCTGTCATGGCGATTTTTTTTCTGCTCCTGAAAAAAAACGAAGTAAGTAGGTTGTAGGTTCTTACCTCTCGGGGAAAAGATGTCTGTGTTTGTAGGAATAATAAAAGTGCATCAACAATCTAACAACGCACCGCCGACCGATTTACTATCTATGTGTGCTTTGCAATTTTTTTATCAAATAAGAAAATCATAAATAAATGGCATGAAGCTGTGTAGAGCTGGCTTGATGGATGATCAACTGTCGCGAAAGTGGAGGGAAAAAGCCTGTTTTCCCCCTGTAATCTATATTGGGAGGTTTAACCTGTTCAATTTTTTTTCGTCTCGTAGTCTCTCGGTTTAAACTCATTGTTTCACTTCTCTCTCCGTATTGAGATAAAGCTGTCCACAAGTTGTAGTCCGGAATCCCTAAATAGTTTATGTGGTGTACTGCTGCGCTAATGTGCATTTTTTATGGCTCCCAGTATTTGCACTGGTTTCGGCAACGAAAATCGAATTATTCCTGTGTCAGCAAGAAGCCCTATTGCCTATAGCAATAGTATATTATGTACACTAGGGTATATGCGCAAAATAGGTGGTGTGACCACCACCGGCATCTTTGTTCTAGCTTTGTGAAAGAATGTCAACTTTGCCACGGCATTAGGAATGAATGTTGGCTCTGATCTTCGGAGAGCTGAATCTCGGCGATTCAATCTAATCGGAAAAATAATTATTGTCCAGTATGCTTTTAGACATACATACCTACATCCGTTGGAAAGTTGTGTGTAGTTCAAATACGCACTATGAACGTGATTTGACGGCTTGAACTGAGGTATTTGTACAGTGTTCCTAACAATCGGCGAGGATGGCACTCATAAAAATCTTGGGTAATTTATGATATACGATAGGAAATACATATAAGCAAGAGGAGAAATGACATGAGAAAACTGCATAAGTCCCAGCAAACATCCAAACATGGTCCTTCCCGTATCAAGGAGAATTCCTTTTATTGCCGATAAAAGTCACTTAGTGTAATGGCCAGAAAAGAACAGCTTTGGTGGCCAAGAGTAGAGAGAGAGAGAAAAATGTTAAATTTACAATGTGCTCGTTATACCGTGCCCGGAAAGACGCGTTTCCTCTTTGGCTTCATTTTTTTCTCTCTGAGCTTCTGAGGAAAGCTACAGAAAATACAATTTTCCTCAAGAAAGATACACGCATGCAAACACACACATGGTTATCCTTTTTGCCCTTATGATTTCATCCTTTTAAATTACGTCTGACAGGATAAATCGATCTGAATTGGAGGAATGGCTTTCAAATGCTCGTATCAACAATTTTGTTTGTTTCTAAGAAACTTTCCACACGAAGGACAATGTCTTGTCCTCCACATGGATGTAGCTACATACATATGTACATATGTGAGTCTCAAAGTCTCAAGCACTTTTTTATTAAGGAAAAATGGAGCCTTGCAAATTAGGAAAATAACCGACGAAAGAAAATGTCCTCGCACTTAATGCCATTTCTCTTGCAAGGGGGAAGTTAGCGCCATGACGATAAAAAAGTTATCAAAGTTACTCATGCTAAAAGTTAATGTGTGTGTAATTTGAACACGTCCTCGTCCTCGCACGACACCATCATCTTACCTGTGTGTCTAATGTCACAATAAAACCGGATATGTATTTTTCAAAACGACATTTCCCAATAGCGACATAGTGCATAGTGTTAAGATATACGTATGTATGTATGTATGTACATATCCTCTCTGACTCCACATGTGTTCCGCCAGTTACGAAAACGTCTTTTTGTCCCATGAAGACGATTATTACATCATCATAAACTGGCATTTTCTGTGGAACAAAGCGCAAGCAGAGGAAGCTCTCACACTACTCACACTCACGCACGGCCACAGAAGAACAACAGAAGAAGCAGAGTCAAGTTGAAGGAATGAACCGGCAGTCGACATTATTACTACTACTCCTTTCCTTCCTTCTGTTTTCTCTTTCTCTCCCGTCTTAAATTCCTTCCCTTTTGTCTCCTCGAGTTTCACTGGAAATCCTCTTCGTTTCGCTTCTCCAGAGTCTGAGTCTGAGAGGATATAAGTTGTAAGTACAAAGAATATATGTATGTATATTAGAATCTTGGGGAGTGCAGTGGCAGTGGTGGTGTCTGGTGTAAAATGGTAACTACAGAAGAAAAGCCTCGATCCTCGGAGCTCCCCATACATCATAATATATTCATTAGGTAAAACGTGCAAGATGACACAGAAAACATCATCACTTAAGCTGGTTTACTGTCTCCAAATTTATGCGTTTAAATAAGTGCTAGACACACTTTCCCATTACTCCGTTTCCAGCTTCATTTCGACTCCGATTCCGAGTCTTTGTGTCGGTGTGTGTTTTCATGGTCCATGAAATCCCTACTACCTTCCTTTTATTATCATTAGTGTGTAAAATATATATGTATATGAATGTACCTAGTTATTATGAAGCACGGCGTATGTGTATGGGAACATGAGCCAATTTTATTCCCCTTCCTGAAGGTTTTACTGGAAGCCCAGTAGTAATATTCTCTTCCTCGCGCATATTGTCCATGGCCCGTTGTTCCCCTTTTGGCGAGAAAAAGAGAGAAAAGGTAGGAAAAAAGAATGGTGTAAGCATAGGTAATGAGAGCGACGTTGAAACGTTGAAAGGCAACCACCCAGGAAGCTCTTCCCTTGCCAACGGTCTCTGGTGATGGGGGAAAAGGTAAAATGATACAAAATAAAAGATGAGGAGAAAGAGTTGTAGATTTTTTTATGCGACCGGCTTTTATGTCCGTTTGTTATATGTTTGTCGTAATCAGTGTTTCTCTCCTGCAGCTTTTGGAGGCCCCTCGTCCTTTTTATAGGAGTTATTAGAGAGAGAGAGAGAGTTTATGTTTAAAAAAGAAGAAGTTTCCTTTATATTTGGAGCATAATATATGACTTTTTGTTCCTCACTTTTCCCTCCTTTTATGTCCCGAGGAAGACAAATAAAAGATCAAATAATAATTACGTTCTCATCATAAATTTTGTAACGATGTAATTGAATAATATGGGATTTAGGGGATGAGAATGGCCTTTAACTACGACGAGGATTAAAGACCATTTAGTAGTTCTCGTCTTTGTGCTCCTGCTCGGATATACGAAAGTTGTGTGTGCACAATTAAGAAGCAGATTAGAATGCGGAGTAGTCGTCGTCCCCAACATAGTATTTTTGGCTGTGTTTTATTATAAAACCCTTCCAAACTTGGAGATGTTCACAAGGTTTTTTTTACATATTAGTCTCCCCTTATCAACATCTTCCCATCACGTCTCATCGCCGTGCTTCCCAAATCTATGTGTGTATGTCCTTGCGAGATAAGCTCCCCCTGTGAAATATTAAAACAAGAGCGATATTTCTCATTCGTAATATTTTTAAGTTTGGAAAGTGTAGCAGCTGTCCTACTTAAGCTAATCAGTAAACACGGGGAGGATGTTGTTTAGTGATGCGTGTAATTTGTAATTACAAAAATATTACTAGATTCTCACTGGAGAGAGAGGGTTGAAAAAGCGTCGATTGTTTTGCGTGACAATAACAGTAAAATAAAAGAGTCTGAGGAATAAATGGGAATCATTTTACAAAAATTTATTACACTTCCTTTCTAATTCATTCAGAGTTTTCAGATAAATTACGGGGTGTTGATGGCCCTGACTATTAGAACAAATGTATGTAATTGCCAAAGGAATAGGGAATATCTGTGAAAATCTCTCTGAGAGAATACCATTTTTTCATTTCTCTCTCTCTCTCTGTCTCTCTCTTTTGGATAAACAAACCCGTGTATTGGATTTGAAAGGCTGGCATTACTTATTCAGCCCTAATCTTTCTCGTGTCACGAGAAAATTGTCTGCGGTCTTGTTGATGGTGATGCTAGTTTCTGATAATTTGATTAAAAGTGACAAGGCAGAAATCTAAATGTGACTGATATGGTCTCAACTTGTTAGTGAGTTCGCGGAAGAGGAACATTTCATTTCAGGAAGGTGGTTTTTTTGCTATGTATTAGATAAAAATGTATGTGTTGCAAGGAATACAATTTTTAAAACAAAATCCGAATTTCTCTCCAACCACACATAAAAGGAAGATATACATGTACACATGGATTTTCCCCTTTAGTTTTTCCCCACATACCCATTTCTTTCTCTTGGAGTAATTTATCTTGAAAACAGACTGTCTCCTGAGAGATTCCCTACTTTTTATTCACATTGCTTCCTCTCACTCACTCCGTGTGTGTCAGAACAGTGGCCTGGAAATCATTAAGACGTTTGGTGTTTCTTTTCTTAATAAAAAGTGTGCTTATATATATACAGCAAACCTGTGAAACTCTCTTCGAGTTCTTCATCCATTCTTTTGCAGTTAGTTTTTCTCCCTCGCATTACATTCACATTTGGTGAAGATGATGATGACACGATGAGAGAAAATGAATTATATTGAAAGCAACGTGTGAAGAAGAGTAAAAGGAAGAGAAGAGAGGGAAAAAAGTGATGAATTGAATGTGACGAGTGGATGCGCTCCTAAAGAGAAAATTTTTTTCCGCTTCAGTTGTCGCACGCGAAAATATGTATATATCCACGTACAAAGTTTCCTCTCGCCTGGCTTCCCATTCACTTCCAGGGAATCAGAGTTTAGGGCTTATAGCTTATTTTGAAATATAGATGGAAATCTACGCGTAATTTAAAGTAGCTCTTTTGCCACCACACCATTCTCGAGGAGATATAGAAGAAGACGTGATTCTCGTCCTTCCTCGCAGCATGTGAAACGGCGACACAGCGTAATAATAGTAATAATCTGTGTCTTCTTCTTCTTCTTGCTCCGGCAGCGGCGGTGAGGCAAAGGGGAAAAAATCTGTAATGGGAATAATAGTTTAGGAGAAAATGGAAGGAGAGAGACAGTGAACGGAAAGAGAAAGAAACTCTGTGTTTGTATGTGTGTTGCTGGTGCTGACAGCTAATGCATTCATGGCCTCCTCATCATCTTTCTTGTCAGAGTCGTGAGAAAGTAATGAATTAGAAATGTATTCCGTACCTTCTTCTTCTTCATCCACCTCCACTTCCACCACCTCACGGGCTCCTTTTCGGAAGAAATGGAAAAAGAGAGAAAAAAACTTTGGAGGAACATGAGAAGGGAACAAAGAGGCAAAAAGAGATGAAAATGAGCTGTATTTGAGGCATTAACAAGTAGAAAAGCCTCCTTTGTTTATTTACCTACACTCCTTTTATTCCGCGAGTGTATTATTAATGGTGAAAAAACTAAGCCGGGGGAGGAAGTATCGGATTTAATCATTATGTCAATGCGATCTTCTCTCTCTGTTTTTCACTCAATGCTGCTCCATTGTGGCTGCTGCGTGCTGTGGTGAGTCTACTTTGTTTTCCATATTTTCGAGAGAAAAAGCAGATCCATATATCGGATCCGAGAGTGGGCCAGTGAGTGCCACCGCCACTGGAATGAGCAACTCTTCCAGACTTGTCTCAATGTAGGTTAGTGGAGACGCGATAATCATTATTCATAGTAATGCGGTTTTCTAGAGGGTAATATGCATTACACAATATTAATTATAATGTTCCTCTTCCCTTCGTTTTGTCGGTGATGGTGATGGTGATGGAAGATGGTTTGGGAAAAAATGAAGGGCCCAAAGAGAAGGAGGTTTTTGGAGCGTTCCGCATTATTACTCTGTTCTGGTTTTTTTTCTCCAAGAGAGAGAGAAAGACGGAAGACAGAGCTTTGCCAATGATGATGATAAGGACGGTTGTGTGATAGGAGTAAATGTGTGAGCATGCGGTTCACCTCTGCATTCATTCATGTGTCAGTTGTGGAATGCTGGTTTTCCTGGTCTGGTATGGTGGTCTCCTTTGTCATCAGTCAACTCAAGTGAGAGCATATACAGAAAGACAGAGAGAGAGAGAGAGAGAGAGAGAGAGAGAGGAAGCTCGTAAAGAACCGACTCACATTTTCTATTATTCCATATGGTTAGTAACAACGAGGAGAACAAAAAGACGGTAGACCGAGACGGTCCTATTAATCGGCTTGAATGTTCCGCTTTCCACGGTTATTGAAATCCTGATTTGTATGGAGATTTCTTCTTTAAAAAAATATTCGTTCGAGTATCCCAATGAACTTACGATTTGATGCCGTAGGTAATGAAGCGTCAATAAAAAGGGGAAATCGTGCGTAATTGGATTTTTTTTCTGGTGATGTCAAGAGGGGAAAAAATCTCGTAGAGAAATATGAATTTTATGAGACAAGTACACTCTCTTCCTCGAGGAAATTACGTCGTGACGGAGGATATTTGGTAGAGAGAGAGAGGAATGGATAGATTTTCTCACAAATCTTTGAGACAAAAAGAGGATTCAGCGGTGAGGCGGATGGCTTCAATGATATGTTCCGGTTTGCCTAATCAGATTTTCCTTTTGACTTGGGGAATTAAGGGATACAAATCTGAGTAATTCACATTCAATTTTCAATTCAATCACCACTACAAATCACTGTTGCCTTTTCATCAGCTTTGCTAATAATGTGCCAATCATCCCTACTTACATACATAAGGTTTTAGTATTATATAGCAGTGAGATTTTTGATATTTGAAGGGAAGACGAATTTCACCATAAATATTTTCCTTGGAAAATGCGACATTTTCAGGTAAAGGCGCAATTTGTTCCGTATTTTTTACAATATGTGTATTTTTTTGTGCCCTGCATTTTTGTCCCCATCGCCGCATCCGCAGCAGCCTCCATTGCGTGCATGTTGTGTGTACTTCCTTTGTCCCTGGAAAATGCGGGTGGCTGCTGCCTGTTGTCTCACTGGTTTCATGAGCAGTAGACCTCTCTCTCTATTGCTTGTTGAGAAACATCTTAGAAGGTTGTTGTCGTTCAACCTCCGAAAGCCATAAGTAATAGAGCAGAGGTCCCGTGGAGTTTGTTGAAACGCACTGAAACGAAATACATGCATACCAGCCATTTTTTTCTCCTCCGTCTGCATAGAACCCGCATCCACACCAAACCTGTTTCGTTTCAATGGCCTCTCTCTCTCTCTCTCTCTCTCTCTGTGGTGGCTGTTGAAACAAATCTCCAGTAAAAATTCCTCCCAACATCAACATCATATATTATGTTGCGAGAGATTCGAGCGAATAAACTTGAGGTAAGAATGGAGACACACACACATGCACATGTGTTCACATCCATATTTCTTGAAGCTTGCTTTATGCTTTCATCTTCTCCCTTCATCCAAGTGGTTTCTTGATGCCAGTTGACAGTGAACAGTGAGCTCAAATAAATACTTTTTTTTTCTGGGTAGAGAAATGCTCAAAAACTTACTCTCTTCTGGTAAAGGACAGGATGGATGATGATGATGATGACGGACAGGATGAATGACGGGGAACAAGACCAAATGGTTTTGTGGTCAAGTCCTCCAGTCTTACTCTTCCACAGAGATATATCCTGTTCAACTAACTTCCTCTAGGAGCATTACAAGAGCAGGCCCTTTTCTCAAGAGTCTTTTGTACATATATAATAAATACTATACCTTCGCAACATAATACATACATTTTATTGGCTCTGCCTTGATTACGCAGTGGTCGCATCCACAGCCAATTTGGAAGGAACAGTTGGATCTTCTTGAGCACGAAGAAGAAGAAAAAACCACTTCCTCCCAGAGAGCAATTGCGTACGTATGGACGTATGGTTGCAGGCCCTTTTTTCGTTGATGTCAACTCAAACTTGCTTAACTCCCTGCACACAGCAATCTCCCAGAGGCAGTTTCTCCTGACCTCTTCTTGTCATCCCATTTTACAAATTATGGAGTTGAAGTTATTGATCCCAAAGTAAGCAAGGGGTGTCAGGGGGTTTTGTCGGGAGTCAACTGGGGCATGAGAAAGGGCTGCTTTGAGACGGTTTTGATGGGTGACGGTGACACTCTTTCTCAAGAAGTAGTTTGGAGCGAAGAATTGTCGTTTTCAACTGATGACTTTTGGCTTGTTAGCTCCTACTTAAGTCAATAAGACTGGATGGATAAGGCCCCTCACACTCTCAATATTAGATCCATATGCTTAAAGTTGAAGCCGGGTTTTGAAATTGTACACTTTTGGGCTCGTAAGTAAATAAGTTGTAAGTAAATGATGTTGATGGCCCCTGCTGCTGGCTTTGCTCTTGGCTTCGAAAATATACTTTTTAAGCAGTTTCTCAGCATCAGAAAAAACTTTCAATTATCCTAAACAGGATATTGGTGTAGGCATAATTGTCATTTTGAACTTCAAAGTGTGGAATATGACTCTTCAAAAACACAAAGTGTTTCGGACTTTGAGAGAATTTACCACGTTTCCGCTCACTTAGCACCTACTATTTTCAAAGGAACAGAATCGGTTGGACAGATTGGCATCCAATATTCTTATATTCCGTGGTCGGTAGATCCTATATCATACACAAGACTTCTCACGAGTTTCTCTTTTGTTTTTTTGTCACCGTGATTGAAGCAAAGAATGAAAGTTGGACGGTGGGGCACACACATACACACGCTTGACTCGAGTAACTGCTTTCAAAACGGGGCAATCATGCAAGAATCCTAGGAAACATTTCATTTCCCTTGCAATGATCTCCTTTTGATTTCTCCTCTCTCTCTCCCTTTGAAAGCCATCTCTCAACATTGTGTTCCACTTGCTCACACTTGACTAGATTCATGCTGATGCTATCATCTTTGATCCAATTTATTTATAATGGAGTTGAAACTCGGGGAAAAATGCGTTTTCCCTTGGATTGGCAAAAAAATGGAGGGAAATGGGCACTCTATTGATTTCTTCCCTTTGGTTCCTGCAAAAAGAAACCAAGCCTACATCTTGAGATCATTTACGCTCTTTCTCTCCCTTGTCTTCGCCGCACGTGTAGTAGTGGTAATGGAGGAAGAAAAGGAAATTATTATTATTCTGCTGATATTGCTGATCAATATGTGTAATGGTTTTAAAAGGGGCTCTTTTTTCCTCATCAAATTACTACGTAATACAAGCCGCTCTAAAATATTCAACAGAGACTCTTTTCCAGGGAAAAGTGCCTTATAAAATAATGAGATGAGAAAAGGCATATACACACACACAGGAAAAAGTAGGCCAGGGAAGAGATGATGATGTTCCTTCCTTCCTTCCCCTCTTGCAAAAAAAAAATCTAATTTAAAACGGATGACACTCTCATTTCTTGTTATATTTGTCTTGCTTGTTTTTGTAACAATGATGATAATGCGGTTATCTTTTGACATGTTACAATGTGCACCTTTTCCTCATTCCCTGCTCCGCTTGAAACTCGACGACGGAGAGCATTTGATTAGGAAAAAGAGAAAAGTCTCGGCTCTGGGTTCTTAGCTAAACGGTTGTACGGCTGCTTTAATATCCTAGTAAAAGGAGATGATGGGAGATTGAGGATCGTTCTCAATCATTATCATCATCCCCTTCCTCCATCCTCCCACTCTCTTTTCCATGCTGGATCATCTTTGAAAACTTCTCTTTTTTCTCCTTCTCATCATCTCTGTCTTCTCCCTCAACTCAAGATCATCATCTTCTTAATTCTCAATTGAAACGAACTGACTTTGTCATGTCTTTTGGGGAAGACTGTGTGGCGCATCATCCTGTGTGAGGAACACATGTCGTACATTATGGATGACTTACATATTACTTGGGCCTGGTGGTGAGTGCCTGGAGAGTCATTTCATGTTTCATCTCATTATTTTAGGATGATTTTCGATGTCTTGTTGCACACACACACGAGGACAAGGGGAGCCCAGGAGAACAAGATGGTATCCCTATTTATGCTCCATTTCCCATCGAAACTTTATGCTGAATGCTCATGTTGTTACAACGGAGGAGAGGAGGAATTGGAGGGAAAAACCTTAAGGGAGGCTGGGAAAGATGAGTTGTGTGCTGTGTATTTACCTACAAACATACGTACATATATACGGGCATTCATTCTCTCATGAAAAAAACGTATTAATATTATCTTCCAAGTTTTTTTGTGGTACTCGCCATTTCTCTCTTGCTAAGTTAGAAGGAAGAAAAAAACATGTTTTCTTCTTGTCAGCCAAAAAAAAGAAAACTTCTCCTGATCAAATCATCCTTAAGTAGATGAGTATGGACGGGAAAGATAAACGAATCGAAATGAGAGAAAATATGAGAGAGAGAAACTGCTGTGTGCAGGAGAAAAATATAGGAATGTATCAGACAAAGTCAAAATAGTAAAAGAATAATATTGCTGATGATGCTGTTTTTTTTCTCTTATTTCAGGATTGAAAGTTGATTGACTAATGGAAAGTACATGAGAAAGGAAGAGAGAGAGAGTCATCATACCGCAGTCATATTTACTCGAAATCTCGAGCTCTGAGTGAAGACACCGGGTGATGTGAGAGAAGATGCCTTGGTGATTTTTGCTTCTAGTGAACCGGTGTTCCCCTACAGATACATGGTAAGACAGTTATTTTTTCTCTCTCTCAGATTTCACTGGAACTTTGTTGTTGTCATATGGCTGCTGCTGCAGTAAAATTCCGAGTTCGAAGAAAGACTTGGCGAAAGAATAATATGCAATTATGACTCAGAGACAGTTTGTCCAGTTGACGACAAAAGTTGTCTGTCTTCACAATGCCAATTTATTTACTTATACCTATTCCCATCTATTTTTAGTTCACCGAGTTTTACCCAGAGGTAAGACAGCTTTGGCC
Source organism: Seira sanloemensis (assembly GCA_027743915.1). Classification (NCBI taxonomy): domain Eukaryota; kingdom Metazoa; phylum Arthropoda; class Collembola; order Entomobryomorpha; family Entomobryidae; genus Seira; species Seira sanloemensis. Next base: position 45,679 of record JAHZMY010003712.1, read on the forward strand.
CTTCTCATCATCCAAAGATCAGGGAAAAAACTTTTTAAAATAAATTATATGTTTAGGCGCTACAAAAAACGAAAGAAAACTTCAAAATATCTTGCTAATGGCAATGATATGCTGGCAGTGCAGGATGATACTAATTTCAACCATCCAAACTCCAAACATGCACGTTTTTGTGTGTGTGTATGTGCAACCGCCTCAAAAATGCAGAAATTCATTCACTTGGATAAATATATGTTCAGCATCTCCTAAACAAGTCAGATTGCACATTGCAAAAAGCCAGAGCCCCTCATGTCATGTGTCTTGAACGCGTGACGCTTTTCGCCAACTTTTTAATTTTCCTTTTTGGAAGTCCCAAAAAAGGAGTCAACAGAGCCAGTAAGATGATAGGGTTGCTCCCCGCACATTTACATGCAAACTGCGAAAAGAATTGCGTGTAAAAGCAAGTGACCAGCACACAAGTTGTGAATTCCTTCTTCTTCTTCAGCAGATTTTTTCCCCTTTATCTATATGATTCTACAAGGGAAAACAAAGTTGTGGACAGGTAGCAGCTGCATAATCATCATCATCATCACCATCACCATCTTGAACCTGAAAAAAGTAGCGAAAAACATTCGTAGGAAAAAGGAGGAGGCGAGCGAGAGAGAGAGAGAGAGAGACATCCAAAATGAACTGATAGCATAAGATATGGACTGATAGTGAGAAAAACCGGCTTGTGTCTTCGTCTTCCCCTTCATAAAGTACTCCTTGCTACACATTTCTTCCTTTTATTTTACACTATAGCTGATAAAAATCTCTCACCGTGCCTTTGGTACTTAACTGACTTATTAAAGACGGGAAAACATTGAGGAAAAAGGCTTAATATTTAAACTGCTACTGGAAAAAAATGAAAGCATTCCCATCTTCTTTCTCTAAAAGTGAGTATGAACACTTTTTTTCCTCCTTTCATACACACTTTATTACTATTATATATGTATATTTTTAAGAGAAGCACCATCACTCTCATTTTTTTGAGCAAGTTATATGCCTATGTAATCTTGAAATAAGTAAAGTATAATACGCAGTCATGCATGAAATGATGGGAAAATTAAGTCGTCTTCGTGTGAGATTGGAAGACGAGTTGTGGCTCATATTATAGATGTAGTGGTAAATATATAGGTTTCTCTAAAAAAAAGCTGATTATATTAGAGAGGGACAACCAGCGTAAATTAGTATGCGGTGTGGTGTGTCACGCTTTTTTCATGATCAAAGACTAAGATCTGTTCAACTTTGTGTCTGCTAATGCAGAGAGTTCCACTCTGCCACACCGCCACCGATGCCGCATCACTCACTTTTTTCTCTTTAGATTTATTTTACATAAAAATGCTCATGCAATATAATACACTGAGTAGAAACAGTCAGGAACAAAAAAAATTGTTCCGAGTGTGCATATTAGCATTATAATGTTATATCTGCAATCTACGTGTGTTTGTGGGAACCTGGTGGAAAAGTGCGATATTAATCCACTTCCTCCATTTAGTTTTTTCTTCGAAAAAGAATTTCCCTTCCTGAATTCCTTTCCTTGATGGAAATTTATATATTCATATACATATACTTTTGAGCAAGTCCTCATCCATTTCTTCAAACCCTTGACTTTGTCCTCTTGAGTGGAGTGACTAAATTATGAGGGAGGGAAACACTAAAAAACGCAAAATTCATCAAGACTTGACACTGCGTCTCCTCGTCTCGTCAAACTTTCTTCAGATGAAAATGTCGAAGCCTTGTAAGTGCCTTGTAACTGATACTTTTTTTTCACTCTTGAGTTCGTTCGAAAAGAGCAGAAACCGATTATATCTGTATGTATGCATGAGTAAAAAGTGTGAACTGAGTCGGTCTGACTCATTGAAATGGATAACTGAGTGCTCGTAACTGTTGTAATGTATATTGATGGCTCCATGTCTCGTCGTTAATAAGCTGACAAATGCGTCTCATATTGTGCGCTCTCTGTAAATATGCGATGGATGCAAACTTCGGAATGAAATCCGAGCTGATTCTCTCTCTGAAAAATTATTTCCACCTTTCCCAGTTGTTTCGAACTGGTTGACAAGGAAGAGTTTTCTGACAGTGGAATGTGACTTGTCTTTCACTCTTCCGTGTGAGATACCCTTTACTCTCATTACGAGAGGGAAGTGTGGAAAATGCAAAAAAAAACGAGAAACGATGATGCTTTTTTGGTACATGCTTACATGAGTATGGGAAAATCGAGTACGTGTGTTGCGCTACAACTTATCGATTTAAACACAAAATGTCGTCGTCGTCGTGCTCCTTTTTTCCCTCTCATGAATTTTCTTGTTCTTTTCGAGCCTTTTGCATGAAGGTATGTATGTATGTGGATACATGCTTTACTCATGTTGAGTGATTGACTGAGCGTCAGCGTGACGAATCGCATTGCTGTGGAAGTGAAATGAGAAGGTGCCGTTTTGAAGTCGGAGAGAAAAGATGTGGTGTGATCATCATCATGGATACACGATGTTTGGGCCCGTTTCAACCGTCAACTTATACTGATTCTACCTCTACCTTCCTGGGATCTCTGTGTGAGAAGAGAGAGAGAGAGACACGGTTGAGAGTTTGAGAGTTTTCAAAAAAAAAGTCTCTCTCTCTCTCAAGAGATGTTGAGTAACGCAACAAGCGTGTCTCTGCGAGTGAACACTTTTCAGAAATTGTTATGCATATTTATAGCATTTCACAAGGAGAAAGCAGCAGCCGTCTTCTGGGTAAGGAACTTGAGACAGAGAGCATTTCGAATGCAGAATATCGTCTCTCCAAGAGCAGGTATTCATATAATGCTCCATTGTTTCTTTCCTAGGTGTTTACGCACATCTCTCCACGTAAATGTGTATAGGCGTCAAGGCATAGCAGAAATTCGTGGAATCGGAGTTTTTTCGGTGTGCGACAGCGAAAATGAAACGTATAGCAGATCAATCTTTGAAGTGAGTCGGTGCGCGAGGTATGAAAAAATTATCAGCGGGATTTTAAGGAGAAAAGAGGCGATAAATGTCAGCCCCCTGTATTTACACGTTTTAAAAAGAAAAACCTAAATGCACAAGATGAGAGTGGTGATGATGTCACTCTCTCTCTCGGTACTCTCTCTTTGGGATCTCCTGTCAACGCCAGCAAAATGTCGATGGGAAATGGTTGAGTGTAACTGTACTCTTCCAGCACATTAAAATTCATTTGACAATTTACACGCTTCCCTGCAATGAAGGAATGTGGCCACTCTCTACTCTTACTCTTCTGTCTTTCCAATGAGTATGAGTAGATGTGTACACACATAAAAACTTTTTTTTCACACGAAAAATATTTCTTGACTTGAGCACTGAAAGGCGGCATGTGTGTACATGTCTCCGAATGCTTTACACGCATTGTCAAAGTTAAAATCTAGAGAGACATTTCAACGACCGAGTATTTAAAGGGTTGAAAAAAAACGGAGAGGAATTTAAAAAACGCACACAAAAAGGGAAGAAAATGAGAAGGCGCAGGCATATGCACTGAGCTGATATACATAGAAACCATTGAAAATGTGAAACACTTTTTCTTTCTCTCTCTCCACACTTAAAGATAACAAAAGCAGCCTCACATTCTCTCTCTCTTTCCAAGAAGGTTTACCTTCGGAAAACAAGGGAAGACGAAAATTGTCTTTGTCTGAGGAGGAAGAGAAGAACGCAGAAAAAAATACATAAATAGCGGAGAGCAAGCGGGGCGACATTATTACGACTCTCATAAATAAGCAGTGTTACCAAGTTAGTATCAACTTACACAACGTTAAGTAGAATGGAATAGGGGGTATTAACTTGCATTATGTTTTAAGTTCATGTGCTTTTTTTCCTCTCTTTTATTTTTTTCATGCTAACTTTTTTTATATTATGGAGTTTTGATATCACTATCACGTCATTTTCATACTTACCCACAGAAGAGGGAAAAAAGTATCATTTTCGGCGATGGTAAATACAAGTGCCTATACATACATAAATAGCCGGGCTGAAGACTGACATTATTATGTACGTAATAGGTATGTATGTATAGGCTCTGTATTAAAAGGGAATGAAAGGGTTGATGACTGTTGACTTCTTGGTGACTTTTTTGTTGTTGGGATCCTTTGCGAGATTCTCTCTGTGTGCTCACTGACAATGAGCATGATTCTTGGTGGTGGTGACATGGTGGTGGTGGTGGTGCGGTGCTCGATGATAGTCGTTGTCGCAGTCGTGATGATGATAGTAGACCTCCCAGCATCACATGGCCTCACTCACCCACATCCTCAATAATGCGGAGGTACCATTTCCTTAATAGTATATGTCCTACTGTAAAATAAAATGAATTTGGTGATGGGAAAAGTACCAATAATAGAAATGTACGGGGAAAAGACGACGAAGGAAAAAAGAACAAGTTTTTTTCCCTATTTTTTTTTTATAAAATCCACTCTTCTTGTAAATGAACTGGGGAAAAGGACATGAAGAAAAATATGTATAGTGCGGAATATTTTTTTTTGAATTTCATACGCTCTTCATCTCATTCTCCCTCACACATTCCAGAAGGAGGAGAAAAAATGCTCCAATTGTGACATTAAAAATTTAAACCGGAAAGTAAAAAGTTTTCAAAATGGGGAGGAAAAAAATATAGGCCTCTCGAAACCTGGTTCATTTATGAGTCGGGGAAAAAATTCTCCCTTCTCCCCGAAAGAAGCACATGCCACTCATGCTTTTAAAAAATACGGTTAGAGGAGCACCTTCCCCTCTCATGCATATAAATATGTATACTTATATGCTGCTTTTTTTTCCTAAAGAAAAAGAAAACTGTGCTAAGCTCACGTTTACCTAAAGGAGTTTAAGTATGTCGAGCGATTTATACCAAACCGTAATATTTTTTTGTGAATGGAAAAACACAGGGGCTTGGCTCCGCATTACATGGCTTTTCTCTTTACTTTGTTTTTACTGACGTTCTTAATTCTCCCCTTCTGTTTCTTTTCTCCACTTTTTTTATTCCATCTCAACTAACTCAAGTCAATAAAGTAAAATTAAGTAGTTCAACCGAAAAAGAACAAAAGAGAAGGCTTGTTGAATGAGAGATCTTTTTTTCTCCAGGATTCCACGTAGTAGTAGAGTAGTATAGCGTCTTCTACTACTACTTCTGCCTCCACTCATTTTCCTGGCTTCACGTTCACATCTTCCCAATAAAAAAGGAGGAAGCCGTATCTACGAGCACGTCCTCTTTTAGAGAAAGAAATATATGTATGTAGGGTAAAACTATTTAAATGGGATTTTGTACTTTTGTTCTTCCAGTGAAACATGGTGTCTTCTTTTGAAGACGATTATATCACACACACAGCATTCGGTCAAAAGTTTACATGGAATTGGAGCTGGAGACTGAAGAAGCAAGGAAATCTCTTTCGAATGAATTTTGAATTTTTTTCGTCTGCAGTCGCATAGTTGCAGTGTGATCCCTTCTAATGCAATGTAATAAGACGACACCGTTTTTTTCTAAGGAGGCTAAATGAAAAGGCAAAAGTTGAAAAGAGGAGGTCGAGTGGATTTGGCACTTCTTTGCAATGCCAATAAAGTGTGTCTCTGCTCTGTCCTGTTTCACTTGATAAATAAGATGAAAATTACTTTTCCTCATTTAGTCACTCTCTCTCCTTTGGTTTTCATTATTTCATTGCAAAATGACTAAAAACGGGTCAGAGAAGAGAGCTTTCTCATTTTAACATTTGGAACTGACTAGATTCCATCTATAATACATACAAATAATTTTTTTTTCTTGCTGCAGCATACAGCATGTAGCACATCAGGGCAACCTCCGTAATTTCTCTCGTCTCACACAGTTCGAGACGGTTTAGTGGTTTTGATGGCTTAGTGAATAAAAACAAGGTTGTTTGATGACACACAAAAAAAAGAGACTTGGTTTTTTCTCCTCTCAGTATTTTTTTATACACTCCATCTCCATCTCACATTGCGGAAAACCTAGATGGCTTTCTGTATCCGTCTTATTGTATCACATAAATACATATACTGCATTATTAGTTTTCTCTTCTTTCATGGAGAGGCCACACACACACATACACACGGCAAGAGTTCGTGTTTCTTTGAACTTGGCAATTTTTTTTGTGTGTGACACTTAAAGGAGAGCACCATGGACTCGGTGAGAGTTGGTAGTTGGTTGCTGCGAGAGCTATACACACACACATGTCTTGAAGGAAGTAAGTAGCTTGCTTTGCTTACTTCATCTCTAAAGGGAAAGATCAGTCTCCTTGAGGTCCCTTCCCTCTCTCACTTCCACATCCCTTTAATTTTTTTCTGCTGACGCTAAAGATCAAGTGGTCTTTTTTATTCCTGGATTCATGAATTTATATATGTACATATATGTTTATGGTGTATAGCCATATAGCTCTTCTGCCAACTCTTTGAGTTTTTATTGCCCAAAAATACACAGTGTGTATGCATGAATGCGTCTCAGCAGATAAGCAAAAAGGGGATTTAAAAATCGTGGCAAAAAAAGCAAAAAAACTATGTAAGTGGAGAAGAGACGATACAAAAAAAGAAATGTGTCACACTTTTGAGTGACGCTTCATGGCAGATGAAGAGAGAGAAATGAGTGTGTGTATATATAAAGTTTTTTCTTCTTCTTTTGAGTTTATGAGTTTTTACGACATTCCTTGTGCTCTCTATTACTCCCGTCATGGGTGGATTATATAAGAAAAACATTTTTCCCTTTTCCCACTACTGCTACTTAAGCAAACCAAAAGTTAAATAACTTATAGGCGCAGTAGCTTAGTACATAAAAACGACTACATCCAGTCTGGAATAAAGTATACATATTTCACTTTCTTTAAAAAAACTCGAGCTTTTTTCTTCTACTTCTTCTTCTTTACGAAAGTACAAATGGACTTTTGTATATACCCATATGTACATACACACACACGTTTTTTTTCTTTATAAAGTGTAACATAAAATTGTATTTGAAAATTTCAGGGAGAATAAAGGGAGTCGTTTAAAAAACACTGTGTAATGCATCTTCCAGCTCGCTTCGGATTCTAGGGAATGACTCCATGCTACATACATACATATTTCACTTTGTATTTACTGTGGAGCTCTGGAAGAGTTAAAAGGAGCTGAAGGGAAAAGGAGTTAAAAAGAGTTCCCTTTGATCCCAAATACGGAATTTTCTTGTACAGGAATATAAAAAAACGTCTCATGATCATACGTTTTTCTCCTACGTTTGATATTATGTATCCTTATGTGTGTGTGTGTTTGTCTCCTCTTTGTATTTGCAAGTTGGTGTCCATGCACTTGAATTTGATATATGATGTGTGCAGAACGGCGTAGTTTTTTTTAACATTCTAGTGCATATGCTTCTAACAAGAAAGGAGGAAGGGAGCTCACACTCATTGTTACGAAATGCCATTATGTACCTCATTTCCTTGGTCGCTGACTTTTCCAACGCTTTAACTAAGGCCTTTTTTTGAATGTATAAATATTTGCCAGCTTTTTTGCCTCATTTTTTGACATTTTCTCACGTCCCTTAGATCTACAGAGAGAGAGAGAGGAACTCTCTCACAAATAACAAAAAAGTTCGTAGGAATGGAAAAAAGGTCTTTGAGCTTATGTTTTTTTTAGTTTTGCGATATGTGTGTGTGTGTGTGTTGTAGCTTCATCAAAAATTGTGGAGTTGGGAGATGTCTTAAGAAACGGAGCCTTTTACGACATGATGTAGGTTTTTTGTATACTGAGAGAGTTGCTAATTGCTTTTTTTATTTGTACACAGTGTTTTTACACGCGGCTCCTTTGAAGTCTGAGGAATTTGAGATGTGCGTTCCTCTCATAAATTTCTCATTACCGGGGAGGAAAAAAATGTTTTCATTTGTTACACGAAACGTGAACAAAATAGGATGAAAAAAAATGTATTGCATTTTGGCATTCTAAATTTCTGAATGCCATTCGGGACTCGTTCATCCGAATGGTTTTTACATTATGGTATGCAGTTGCGATGCAAAAACCATGCACCACGATTCATTTTGACAATGACCTTTTTGACGCAAATGATTTTGTGGAGCATGTTTCTGCTAATTATTTTTGAACCGATGTTTGTATCTTTATTCAAGTTGGGTTTTTGCTTACAATTACTCATCAAGGGAGAGACCCTCATTTCTATGAAATAACTGGTCTGCGCCATTGATATCATAATTCTTTAGCAGCGTTCTTGGTCATTTTGCTGAGGACAGCAGCGCTGGAATCTGTTTCTGTCACAGCAGTAGGAAACTCCGACGTAGGCGTAGTCGTCATGACGGTTGAACTGATTCTTTCCTGCTTGGCATGGCTCAGCAGCCTGAAATTTGGGAGCAAATGGCGTTAAAAATATATGTATAGTTGCTCTTAAGAGTTTATAAAATCTGATTGTAAATGATTCTTACGATCGTGTCAGCAAGGTACGCAAGGCCAAATCCAACAATCAAAAGGGCGGCGTAGAGAACAGCTACCTTACTCATCGTGCGAAATTGTTCTGGGCTTTATTCAGAAGAATGAATTAAACGTTTGGATGGTTATTTTATGTGTTTATAAATTGTGTCATCATCATGATAGTAAGATCTCCGTGTATATTTTACGCCAACAATACGCCTACCTTAAAAGAAACTTGCTATGGGCATGAGCGATTTGATTAATAAAAATTAAGAAGCGTTCTAACATTTTATCTTAAAAATGACATTTGAATCGAATCGGATCGAATAAAGAGTTACCTAGCTACATCCTATTTTTGTCGTTTTCAATGACTATTTGATTCAAAACAAAGTAATATGCATATAAATTTTAATAACAATGAGAGTGCACGATGTGCTCCGCGCCCGATTTTTACGAGCAATAGCTCATTTGAAAGAGCATGAAAAGTTACATATACTCTGAAATTTGTAGGTCGC
>JAHZMY010003713.1:0-17710 GCA_027743915.1 Seira sanloemensis
CGAGTGCTATCGAGGGACAACACGCATTACCTGAAATACATGGATTTGTCGGCGGTCAAACTATTCGAGCGAAGCGGCGAAGAGGTCTTCCGTATACCTGACTGCGTCGGCCTCTACTTCATCGTCCCCGGTGCTCCAGTTCGAACTGCTGCAAGATCCGCAGTTTTACGAATCGTCCGTGTAAATGAAGAATTTAAGGAGACGGCCCCAACTCCGGCCTTCATCCAAGTTGGAGATTGGATCTATCCTCTGATGACAGGGTCCATGGCATACCGATCCGAACATAAATATTACTTGTTCCCTGACCTCTTATCCACAACTCCGGGGTCTTCAGTGGGCGTTGTGCTTCCAACCTCCGCCACTAACGAACAGCGTCAAACGTTTGAGTCGCTTTTGTTGGGCTTTCTCAACATGACCGAGTTTCCTCCACAACCGCCAGAGTCATTTGGAAAGTCGACCGAGCTGATTATGGCCACGCGAACTTCGGTCAACTTGGTAAGAACAAACTCTGGCCTGTACAGTCAGAGTATCCCAGAATTTTACGAGAGTCCCGATGGAAGTTGCGGGAAGAGGATCGGCACCGGAATCAAAGCAGGTTATAATAAGTCTTTCTAGGTCAATGCTGCATTATAAATATATTTTTGTCTAGATTTAATAATTTAATTCTCTCATGCATTATTTATTCATAGGAGGTCAACTCCTTTCTCGTGGAATCCAATTGGGAGCGAAAGGAACAGCCACCGCGATCGGAATGGGTGCCACGTGCTTGTTGTCTGTCCTGAAGAAGGAGGAAGGTGACTGTGACATTCCTCCATGCGTCGTGGATTCCATCGTGTACGCGAGAGATGTTACTGGTCGTGTGGTAGATTTGAGCTCTACTATTCGTAAGTGAATCGGCTCATGAATATTTTCCAAGATGATGATGATGATGAAGAGTAAAAGAGTTGAAAATTGTGTAATGCAGTTTCCACGCTGAGCGCAATGACCTCAAATCTGGCGTCTCTGACAGCCTGCTGGGTGAAAAATGCGTCAGCCCCTGTAGTTCAAAAGTGCATTGAGGCTTCGGGCGTCAGCCAGGAAACCGTGGATGAGGTCACTTCCGAAGTGAAGAGCGTTGGGGAGGGGCTGATATGTGGTGTGGCGGAAACCTACCATGGACTTGAAGTGGCTGCCAAAGTGCTTGGAAAAGCGTTAAGTAACAACACTGTGGAGGTCGTGACTCATTGGTAGGCTTTAGGATATATTTAATCATGATGATGGTGCTAAATTGATGAGTCAAAAAGGAAGTTCAGTCATGGTTTAAGTTGCTATTACGCCTTTCTATTACTCGTCTTTAGCTATGGTCGATCTGCAGCTCATGTTTTGGTGGGGGCTGGTCAAGTCGTTGGAAATGTGACTATGACGGGTGTGAATACGTCTCGTGCGGTCAATGCGAAGGCGCATGTTTCACGAACGACCAAGAAAATGGGGCTTGCAATTGTCTTGGAAGACTGTCGCGGGAACTGAGACTAATTCTTTGGGACTGCATCTTGGATGGGTGTTGGCTAAATTTTTTGTCTTTAAATTACTTACATAATGGAATAAAAATGCAGCTTCTGCAAAAAATAACCATTTTCTTCACTTGGTTCATTAAAAACGCATTTTCATGTGACGCCAATGGGGCGTTGTGAGAACTTGCAAAAAGGGATTTTCTCAAAAAAATGACCATTGCAGCACCAGAAAAATGGGTCGTTTTTTAACACGTAAATCCTGTTTGAGTCTTGCATTCTGCAATTTCTTTGATTGTAAATCTAGATGAATTAAGTGCTCTCCTTTGTGTTGAGGATCAAGAAAAAGTTACATTGTCTCGCAGGGAATTTGTCCTTGGAATCAAGCTCTTTTTTTTTTAAAAAAAAGCTTTGACAGCAAAATGTGCTCACAGTGCTCGCACTCGCCTGAATTTGAAACGCGCTGCAATATAAATTGAAGTGACAAAAACGAATTCTTAATGTATTTATGCGACCGAAACATGAGAACGGTTCTCTCTCTTCGTGTACTACATGTCATTGCATTAAATCAGTTTTTTGTTTTCCCTTTTAGTTAGGGACTGGGATTAGTAGTTGTTTCCTTTTGTCTTAGCGCCATTCTACGCACAAAGTAACAAAGTTAAAACTAATTTGTATGTAGCAGGCATGTATTTATGTATAACACGTTGCACGAATTTTTGCATTTTATTTGAGTAGCCGGTGTACGATGACGCTGTGAAGCTTCGTTAATTTGGCCACTGGGGCAAGGACATGTAGCCAAACTCTATTATTGATGAGTTTACGCAGACACTTTTTCGCAAAAGGTTTGCCTGACCAAAGAGGAAAGGAAAATTACTCGAATTTTGAATACCTATCTAATTGAGAAGTGGAATCCTAAAAATTGTACCCATTTCGTTGAATCTTGAATGCCAAATTACATGTGGTGCTCATTTGCTTAAAACGGCTAATTGTGGGTAATATTGTTGCGCTTCTGCTTTTCAACTTTTGGATAAAATCGTGGGAATTCTACGAAGAGAGATTCTCTTCCTCCAAAAAAGTAGTCTACTTTTTGTAAGTACATGTTTACGTCCGTGAACTTACATATATATGAAGGAGGAAAAATATGATTCTATATGATTTGGCTGATGAAAGATGAGTTTGTTGAGATCATTCACTGGATAAATTATCAATTCTACGCTAATGATGGACGGACTGCAACAAAAGCAAAAAGCTTTTTAATATTAAATAGACACGCATCATTGACGATGAGAACGTTTGACTCATTGTTAGCGCTGCACATCCGAAGCCATACTTTAACAGAGTGATCGATGTATCTACCACTAAAATTACTAGTCAAAGTGACTAATCATATTACAGAATAAAGATTTTTGTGCTAGTGTCAATTGTCAAAACAATAAGTATTAATAAAAAGCATTGTTCTTCTCATTCTCAGCTGCATAGCCCAATAGCTCAAGACTTTGTTTGTAATTGTACTTGAATTGTTATCACAAGTAGAACCTTTAACTACGCCAATGGTATCAATATTGTTGAGGTTGAGGTAGTTTGCTTGCTGGTAATGAATGCGAAAATTGGTATAATTCGATTCGGGGCAACCTGCGACATGCTACAAATATTATACGCCTTTATTAAATCTTTAAATCGTTCTTGAATTGGTCAAGAAGGCGTCAGCATCAGCACTACCAAAAGACACAAAATGTTTGCAACAAAAATATAAATCATTTTGCCTGCGCGTGGGTACTTGTAAATAATTGACAAAGTTATTGAAGTTTGCATTTTTTTAAGGACTGGTACAAAGGATAAGGGACGCGCAGTGAGGGCCTTTACATGAGCCGGAGTCTTTGAGTAATCATGAATATATGAATCTTAAAATGGAAATAAAGGACGTATTTTTGACAAACAAGTTGTTTTTGCGGTGTGCCGAGAGCTCATTTTCAATTTTAGGATCCAACCTCAAGGCACCACTGTAAGGGAAGGCAGTTGAACAACACAACAAATCCATATAATAATGCAGCCGACTTGGCGTCAACCATCCTCATTCCCTTACACTTTTTGAGGCGTCTTATACCATCTCCTCTTCTGGCTGTGGCATCACGTCCATAATTGAACACGATCACGAACGTGAACGAAAGCTCGAAACGTCGTGGGTGGATTACTCTCTATATCCTTTTGTCTCGAGTGTGAGATTTGTTTTCATTCCAACTCCAATTAAAGTCGTATTACAATAAAAATGTAATTTTAGCCCAACTGCACTGCATAATATTATGTCCATGAATGCATAGATTAGCAAGCTTGGCTTTGGCTCTTTCTTCGTACTAATGTCATGTCATGGGTAAGTACTTCTCTCAAGTAGAACAATATCGTGTTGAAGAGGTCATACTAAAGATGTGTTTTATGGGATCTTGCTCCTGACAGAGGAATACACATACCTTTTTTTACATGCAATTTTTTTATATTGGAAAATGTGGAGAAGTGGAGATCGGAGGAGATGTACCTCGTACCATTCACACCTTTAATGCAGCTCGACCACAGTTCCCCACGCATTTACTCAGGATTAAAAGGCCAACAAGTGAAGCCGCAATGAGGGTGATGTGATGGTACGTACTTTTGTGCATATCTACGCTCATTATTACATGAAAATTACAAATTGATTGGAGATATAAGGTTCCAAGAGAAGCAAAGTGCTTCTTCTAGAAAAAAAAGATAATATTTATATGCAGAGAGTTTTTTTTCGGTGTAGGTTTTCAGTTCAGTGAACAGCAGTGTAAGCGCCTGCATGGAGAAGTTTGGAATTTCAGTGTAGCGGCGAGACTGGAGCAGTCAGGTCGTTGGGATTCTGTTTGAAGTTTTGTGAAACTGAAGATGAATCACATAGCTCACTTCAAAAAAATATGTATATTCCTCCTGGTATTTTTGAACACCAGGTCACTGGCGCAACTTTTTGGTGAGTGACCAAACGAGTACAATCTACATTTTCTAACATGATTAATTTTAGGCTATTCTGAATGCGGTTCGTGAACTAACCAATTAACACCCCTAAGATTTGCCCTTTTCTTTTCCTCCATGAAAAGGCAGGGAACTGACACAATTTTTCTCAAACATTGGTCACGGTTTGAACTCGGTGCTTACAGGAAATCGGGTGACTTTCCAGGGCTCCAGTGGACCTACAAATGCCAGTCCAACGTATAGTCTTATATCACGGGACCCAAGGGACATTCGATATTTTCTACATTACAAGCGTCTGTAAGCCCATTATAAAAGTTTTTTTTATTGTGATCGTGGGAATGAATTAATGTAATTTGCACTTGATACATATGTATGTATGTCTCCACGTGTTTCTTTTGCGCAGAGACCCCGATGAGTTCATTGAGGTGAACACTGGCGATGTCAGAGATTTCAACGAGTCAACGTTCCGACAAAACAAGCCGTTAAAGATTTTGATTCATGGCTTCAACAACAATTCCACAGGAAGAAGATTTCCGCAAGATACCAAAAATGGTGAGTGTACATAATTTTACGCTTGATAATCCTCATTAAAAACTTTGGTGTGTGAATGGGGAATATCAGACACAGAAAAACTCTCAAGGGAAAACCTTGACTTTAAAAGAGATAAATTAACTCACACACGACGATGTTTAAAAAAATCTTTTTTAGCGTACTTGGAAAACTCTGACAATAACATAGTTGTGGTAGACTGGGGAAGAATCTCTACCCCGAGAGTGCCAAGGAGGAATCAAGCAGACATATTTTACCCCACAGTCGTCGACAATGTGTAAGAATCATACATCATTTACTTGTAATGTCGATTGTCTAATGTCATCGTAGTGGCTAAAGTAATGTTGATTTTTGAATCAATAGTCCGATGGTTGGAGAAAACGTGGGCAGATTTGTTCTCTTCCTGTTGGAGAATAATATCATTAGCAATTTAGAGCAAGTTCATTTGATAGGGTTTAGTTTGGGAGCTCATGTTGCTGGGTTCGCCGGTGCTTACATTGAGCGGAAACGGCAGACCAAAGTGGGAAGAATAACAGGTACTAAATAGCTGTCTTAATTCAAGATATTCCAATTTCAACACTCGTTACAAAAACTATTCATTTGTTACAGGTTTGGATCCTGCAGGTGCGTATGAGCGGTCATCTCATATACAGCAACAGCTTCATATACATATACAGGAAAATTACATTTCTATTTAATGCTAGACGTGTTGACAAATTGTCATGTAATCTCTTAGGCCCCATGTTCACGCGAGTGCCCGATGACGGGAGATTAGACAAGACAGATGCCAATTTCGTCGATGTGATTCATTCAAGCAGATTAGGCCTTTATGAAGATATTGGTCATGTTGATTTCTATCGTAAGACAAAAATCTAGATTCTGCAGACTCAAGTGTCCAAGTATTTATTGAATCTTTAAATGTCTGTTAATATTTTTTATCCTTTCAGCCAACGGCGGTCGTTACCAATTTAACTGTATCAAACTAAGTGACCAAGATAATCCACTAGAGACTTTTAGAAATCTCGCAAGAACCCTTTCAGGTATTACAAAAATAACGCCTTTTTTAGGAATAATTATTGTTTCATGTATAATTTCAAACTAAACGTTCACAGGGGCGGCGGGATCGTGTGGTCATGGAAGAGCTCCAGAGTATTACACCTATTCAATAAGACAAGGTCCTGATAAAGTCGTTGCTTGCAAATGTGAGTCATGGAGGGACTTTTTGGCAACGTGTAAAACAAGTTGCCCCGGAAAAACTACTTTTGGAGAATTTTGTCCATCAACGTGAGAAATCTGAACATTTACCTGCAATAAATTTAATATGGCTTGTCGAATACAACAAATTCATAAAATATTGATTTTAAATAGGACAAGGGGCAAATTCTACCTAGAAATTAATGTACGGGATGACGACGACCTTTACACGGGGTGAAGGAAAATCTTGGACTGTATCACCTTCTCTGTTCCACTGTGATTTGTGGCAATCAAGAACCTCATTCATTCATCATATCTGTTAAAGTTATATTTACGTACTTAGTATTTATTTTTTCCGTTGTTTAATTACTGATTGTAATTTTAAATCTTTCGCAAAACTGAAATAGGTACATGTGTAAATTATTATGTCGGCTATTCCGTTTACCTGCATTACTTTCTACTATCTAACGTATTTACAATAATTTACATTACAAAAGTCGTGTTCGTTTAAACTAGGTATACTTAAAAAAATAACTGAGAGTCACTGAAAACAAAATAAATGCAACATGATAAATGGTCATCACAATTTCCAACATTCCAACTCGATCTCATGTTCTACATAAAAAACAACATTCTACATTTTTTGCAATTTAAAGTATGTAGCTTCTTATCGCCAACTACCTATAGCATTATTCACAATGGAAATGGATTGTATCGTCTCGTATTCGATCTCGGTATTGAGCACTTGTGACTTCTTAGTCGTCTCACAGCCTCCCGTAAATGTTTCGGTTTTAAAGGACCCGTCTCTCCCATTCTTTCCATTGCGTCCAACGCTTCCTCCACAACTTCTCCGACAAAGACTTTGGCAATCCCTGACATTGCGATTACGACATTCTGAGAAACGGAGTTGCCCGTTATTGTTTGCATTAGTCTTTTTATGGCAGCCTAAAACGGAAATGATTACATTCAGACAATGTTTCAATTCTAAGCATTTATTTATTATAAATTAAAATTTTAGGTAGCCTTCTTTCGTTCCGTACTTTTGGAAATGTGGACCGCCGGTACATTTCGTATCTGTCATATTGCTCCTCCGAAAAATTTGAAACAAGTAATTGCATCTTTTCCCTCTCGTCTTGGTCCTCGTATTCCTTTTTACTTCTCTGTAGTTTTTCTGCCTACACAAAAATTGGAAGTTCTTTAAACTTTGTTAGCCAAGACAAAGTACACAGGTTACTTGTATAGTATTAGTCCTTACCGAAAGTGCTTTGGCTGCTGTAGTTGGAGAACCGCTGGGAAGCCTAACCCGAACACCCTCTGAGGTTGAAGGGGTGGTTGTGGTTGGTGGAGGAGCTGTGGGTACTTCAAAAATGTCATCGCCATCGTCGTCCTTGTCTCTGTCATCATCTTTTGAAATTACTTCCAATTCATCGAAACTGTCTTGTTTTCCACCTGGGGATGTGCCGGAAGATGGGGAATCTTCAGCAGTGTTTATCTCAATTTCGCCGACAATTGGAGGTGGCTCTGGAAGTGTGAGCTCATTTAATGGATCGGAAGCAGCCAAGTCCATTGTTTAGCACTTAAAGTCTAAAATAAATACAATTCTGTCTCAAAACACTATCTACATATCAGGGTATGGCTTTAAGTTTTTCTGTAGACTTTCCCAAATTTGCTAATTTTACAAAGGAAAAATTTACCATTTACACAGTTCACATTTGCTCATGAATCAAAATTATGTTCGCTTCTTCTAGCAGCTGAGGACCACAAAAAGCCGCCGTAATAATCAATGCCAAAACTAAAGCATGGGATTCCAGAGACCATACATAGAGAAACGAGACAGGTTTTTTAATGAAAGATGTGTTGTGCTGTTCTTTGCCAGGAAGATCCATACTACGTAACAAGTAATAAGAACAATAAGACGGCATCTGCTCTAAATTATGCTTTAACCTGTGTAGATTTTCTTGATTAGTAAAAATTAGATGTAGTGGAGATGCCTTTAAAACCCTGTATAAAAATCTCATCATTAGAATCTTTTGTCATTTTGTTTTAGATACATATGACAATGAGTAATGAGTACCTAGTAATGGAGATCTGATTGGGGCACGCTGAGACCGGGCATTACATTAGTGTAGTGTGTGTGGCATAACAGTTAGGTATGTTAGCTATTTTCGGTAACTGGCAAATTAACGATTTGTAGAAAGGTTTTTTTCTATTTAAGCCAAATTTTATTTCATTTTTTCCAGATAACAATAACAAATAAACGCGATTGTAAAAAAATAATTTAGCGAGAAGATAGGGTTCTCTTTAAAGAGCTGCTGGAGGGGAGGGACAGATAAGAAATTGGACTAGGCAAATTTTGTGCTACAATCGAAAACATCATATCTACTTGAAATCAGAGAAGATATTTAACCGAGGATGGCTCCGTGAGCAACGACTGGGGCGTGAGCGACCTATTTCAAAGAAAGCTCTTGATTAGTTTAGGCGTTTGGACACACAAATTGGTCGCGATTTAAAAAATAATTCATCTTACGCTTACAACTGGGGCAGCGTGGACGGTGCGGATGACAGGTTGGGCAACAGCGACGGTCCTCACAGCCTTTAAAGTAATTAGGAAAAATGAAAATTAAACTTTCGAATACCAATTTAGTGACTAATTAACTAACTACTGATCAAATAGTTAAATATGGAAACTTACGGGAACAGCGTGAACGACGGGTTGGGCAACAACGGTTCTGACGACTGGTTGGGCAATGGCGACAGTCCTCACAGCCTGTTAATTAAGAGAGTTATTTTCAAATATAGTTTGGGTTTTTAATTCAAATGGTGCATATTTGATTAACTATTGAGTTTAGACTTACTGGGACAGCATGGACAACTGGTTGATGGACGGCAATTGGGGCAGCCACAAGACCAGAGGTCAAGACTCCAGCGCTGGCAGCGGAGACGGCGGCGAGGAAAACGATGGCAGAGATCTATAAAATTTGAAAATCCACTTTTTTAAACACCTCTTCAAAAAATATGTAAAAACTTGGCACTGGAAACTTGTGTTGTGAACCATTTCCACTGTTGGGTACTTACGGCTTGCATGATGATTGTTTTTTGGATTGTGATAAATCACAAAGAGAAGTTTAAGAAATGTTTTGGAGGAGCTTTGGAGGAGCTTGAGAAGTAGTGAATGATGCTGGAGTAGAAACACTTATTCCTATTTATATGAAAAATCTTTCCAAATTTTTTCCAACCGTCCACCATCACGTAGTCAAACATGGCACGCACAATGCACAAACGTGGAAGCAAACAATTACTTAAACAATGGAGCCTTTAATATGCGCCTCTTCGTTTTTTAGCTAGTGCCAGTATTAATCGCATTACAAGGGACGGATAAATTACATGTACAGATTCCACAGAAGCCCCGATGTCCAAAACGTACGATAACGAGCAAGATATGTATTGAAGCAGGATGACTATGATAAATTTTTTTTCCATATTGTGACTTTGCAAAAAAAAGCGTCTTTCCACAATACGCACATGCATATACATATATATTCTGACGCTGTCCGATTAATAAGGAAACTGTGTAAGGACGCTCAGTCATCTAGTATAATCTCACAAAGAAAAATGTCAGATGATTAGAGAAGTGGATAAGTTGGAGGAACACCTCCTCTTTAAGAAGATTTGGAGTTTACATCTAAAGTTCAAAAATTTTCTGGTGGTTGGACTGAACCAGTCATCAGTAATCACATGTCTAGTTGGCTAATTGTCAATTTTTCTCTGTGCAGTGCATATGGACAACCATCTTCTTGCCACGGGTGCAAAACATGACGTGATAATGTGAAGCTCATATAGGTTGTATAATCAGGTTCAATAAAAAAAGACGCAAGAAAAATTAGCAGTTGTGATTTGAAAGAAGTAGCGCAATTTGACAAAATAATGTGTCCCACAATAGCTATATAACTTGCCTGTCAACTTATATGGTTGTTTCAGATTGCCCCGTTGCCCCATCTTTCTTTTTCAAGATGTGGAAATAAGTTGCTTCACTTTTCGATTTTCATTTCCTTCTTTAAAAAATAATTACATAAATTGTAAATGCACATTCATAGTTTGGCAGTGACGGGGGCGGACTGACGTCCAATCGACAACGTTTGTTAAAAGTGGATCTCCTCAAATATTTTAACGAGTAAGGCCATCTCAGTCAGTCCTCAGTATCTGAAAGCGGGTGGCCTGTCATTGCTGTGCTTGTCCCTTCCTTCACCTCTGCTTCAAAAGTGTCGCATTACTCAACGCGTGGACAACAAACAATCTAGTTTTGCTCATGATAATATACATAATCATGTTACTGTTTTATCATTTTGTTTTTCCCAATAATTTATTCATGATACCATCTAAAGAACCCAAAAGCTCTTGACAATTTACATCTTGGCATCTTCTTTGTAGTTTTGTCAAAGGTCCTACTCCTAAACCTGTACCCTAAGATCAACATGACAGTTTTTTTCTCTAAAAAAATTTAAGTCCATAAATGTTCATTGCCTTATACATATTACCTATATGATACTGTACTATATAGTGTGTGGTGTAATTATAAATGCGCATATCAAGCAAGACTGCGAAAAAATCTTTTTGTCGGGTCAGGATTTTTTATGATTATTACGTCCTTTACGCCAATTAATACTACGCAGTTTATTAAAAATGTCTTCGTGGTTTGTGCGTGTATGCATACCTTACTTCCACAAACGGAACATTTATTAACTCAAGGTCGTGTCTGATTTAATTTTCCATTAACTAGAGATTTTTACTTTTTCAACGCATAAATGGGATTGTTAACCTCGACTAGAGTGTGGAAGCCACACACACACAAACACCACCACCGTCATAATTGTAATTACCCTGTAGCTGCTGCTGCTGCTGCTGGAGGAATAGGGATTTTATTTTGACACGACACAGGGTAAAAAAAGTGACATTGTCATTGACTTGTTCACCATTCGACGTGAAAATGATGTCCGTTTCATTACAAAAAAATAGTAATTACAAAGGGATTTAATTCCATTTCCTGTAGACATTCAAATAACGATTAAATTACGCAACAAGACTTGTTTATGACGATTACAACGGGATTTAACCGACTGCTTCAGAGAGATAATTACTTTTAAGGACCTACATGAGCGAGGAGGAGAGAAGAAGGGGCAGATAGGAAACTCTGAGCGCTTAATTTGTTCAATGATGATACTGCATCATTATCATGAACACATCTGCATTTTTAACATTGACCAGAGGAAGAGAAGAGAGAGAGATGTGGATATCGTGGAGTCGTCGTCGTCATAACCTGTTTACATGTTATTTGCATATTATAAAAGATCCTGAATTGTCAAATTATACTGTGTATATGTAGCTAATGCGTGATTGCATTCTTCTCCTCTCATGATCATGGCATTGTTTTCCTTTTTGGACCTTGATCATTGCCACAAAATTACAATTTTTCGTTAACATAATGATCATGATATTCGATCAAAAAAAACTTGTCGAGATGAAGTAGAAGTCCTTTACATTGAAAATTAAACGGTAATAGGACAAGAGAACACGTTCAGATTAAGTTTTCGGTTGGGATTTAACTGAACAAATTCTGTTTGGAGTGCCCAAAGCGATATATGACGATAAGTAAAAAAAGGATGATGATTAGTTGCAGGCCGCGACAAACAAGGAAGATGTTTATGCTTTGTTCTGCACCAAATCGATGAGAGAGGCGAGCTCATAAATCACAGCGCATCTTGTCTCCCTTTATTGCTTTGCTTGATTTTAGAAACTCATTAGAAAAAAGTGGATATATACATATATTATACGCACAGGTACAATTATATATATGTCTACTGCAAATTTCAATCATCTTTCCATCAAAATCAATCATAAAGTTGAGAAACAATGTCAATGTCATTATTCACATTAGACAAGTAGAGAAATTGCTGATTAATTAGGCATACATAAATATTACGTTACCTATCAACCTGTGGGGCTGCCGCCGATGGCTTGGTCTGGTCTTGGTGGCAAAGCCCACCAAAGACAGGATTTTTTTTTGTTAAAAGTCTCACATTTTTATAACAATTATTTCTTGTTATAATCCAATTAAGGCAATGATCAATGATTGAGAAGAAATTTACGCCGAATCTGGATACATCCAGTTTGCAAAATATACAAACCGCTTCCGTTTGACCTTTTTAAATTTGTTTTTTAATGTTGAATGTAGCGTTTTTTTTACATTTGCTCGAAATAATACATGTGCTTTTAATTGGAACCGAATGATGCACTACAGCTGAAGTTTTAACCGATTTTCATGGTTCCAAGGGGCACCATGTTTTGCCAAACATACAAACCCCCTCATCTGATTTCTCTTCTGGCAACCCAGCCCCACAACATCGATCGAATTTTATGCGCTTTTTAATTAAATGTGCGTCTAGATTTCAAAATGATGAAACCCACTCCAGGTTTAATTTTACTCTTTTATTTCATGTTCAAGTGCACCTTCCCATTAAATGTTAATATGGCAAGCTTTGATCACGCTGAACTCTTGGAAAAAAACTTTGTTTTTAAGAAGCACAAACCTACCGATAAGCCAACGTGCCCCATAATACCAAAATTCAGTGCTGGCGCTTGGAGAACTTTTAAACATGCATCGAAAATGGAATACTACACTTCAGTTGAAGACAGTATGCAAATTGCACCCGAGCAGGATCAAGTTACACAGTTTTTAAAAGATTTGGAGAAGAACAATTTTCTTCAATATTCGGCGTGGTCACCTACTTCGTGTCAAGCGGTCCACAACGTGACCCTAATTTTGTCTTATAAGAAAAGAATTCTTCAGCTGAGAAAGTTTATTACTCACATCAGCTCCATAAATTCCTGGAGGTAGGTATTTAAAAGATGGTTCGTAGAATTTTAAAACTAAATGTAATTGTTGTTTTGTTCAAGATATCTGCTCAGTTATGGCCGTGTCTTTGGGGGAGTCGTTTCAATGACGGGGGAGCAATTCCAAAAGGTGAATGGATTTTCGAATTTGTACACAGGATGGGGCGGAGAAGATGACGACTTTTATCGGCGAGTTAGAAACCGGAGCCTGGAAATTATACGGTTTGACAGTGTCATTAGCTCTTACTGGATGATTCCCCACGCGGTAAGTTGCCGAAATTGGCCTGAGATTTGAGTTTTATAGAGATAAGCAGTATGAATATATGTACATATATTTATTAACGAATTTCTATGATTGATTTCAGAAAGAGCCAACTGGTCACAATGGAAAATTTTTACGTGAGGTGGAAAACAGATTTGCGAGTGACGGACTAAATAGCCTTAATTACACGTTGATCTCAATTCAAGATGGACTTGGTTTTACCCATATTCGGGCAAAAGTTTAGCTATATATTTAATTGTAATTTTACATTAGGTTGTAGTTGTAGGGAGTTGGTAGTTTATTTGTTTTGTGGCACTTGCATATGCGCAGATTTGATTGAATTTTTCCGTATGACTGTAATTAGTTTTGTAAAGGTAACTTGTATGTGTAAAACAGTTGGATTCCGATTTCATAATTTATAGATAAAGTACTCCTTTAATAAAAGCCTTGTTGGTTTCAGATCCGAATACATAAAGATTTTTAAAATAGCTCTTTCTGCAATAATTATTATTTCCAACTTATGTTTTTAATTCGAGGCAACTCGTTTGACCACTTGAACATCAAATGGTTTTGGCCCATTGGTAACCCCCACATCAGGTTCAATAGATGGATCTTCCTTTCCTGCAACCCGCTTAAATTGATAGTTTCTCAAGATGGTTGTAAAGTACAAAAAAAGATTTGTCTCCGCTAACGCCTTTCCAACGCAGATTCGTTTCCCTTGTTTAGAATAGAAATTGCATAAATTCGAGAACATGCGTGTAGAATAAGTTGAAAATGGACAAATCAAATAGTCATTTATGTACCAGCTCCAAATGGTAAAACATACTCAGCCATCTTGGGATCAATCTGCCCCTCATTCGTTAGAAATCGCTCAGGCTTGAATTCCAAAGGATCGCCCCAAATCCTTTTAATAAATTTGCATAAAAATGAATCATGGCTATTGCGAGAGTTTGCAAAAAAATGTATTAGTATTAAGGCTTCGGCAAATCATACGGACTTTTTATCAAAATGATGAGCCTGCACGTTTGGCATGAGGCAGGTTCCCTTTCTGATAAAATGACCTCTAAAATAAAAGTCCTCTGATGCGGCCCGTGTCGGAGGGAAAGGGACAACACTGGAGTACCGCAATGTTTCCAACAGGGCAGCGTAACTATATGGGAGCCTGCAAAATATTTATGAAATAATGCTTTTTATTGAAATGTACATAGAAATATTTAGCTATTTCCGTGTTTATCACGTACTGAGGCTTCAGTGACATTGATATTGGACAATCTTTAGGCACGACAGTGTCAATTTCGTCCTGGATTCTTTTCTGAATGTCTTCGTGAAGCAGCATGTAAAGCACTCCAAAGCCTAAAGTCTTACTGGTCGTTTCCGCTCCGGCTAACAAAAAGGACTTGATTTAATTTGAAACCCTCTAAAAGTTTTTGATTTTTCTAAGAGAGACTAATTTTCTTTTAGAGATACCTTGAAACAGGTCCAGAATTGTTAACACCAAGTGTTCATCTACAAACATATAACAAAAGCATTCCATAAGGGTCAATAGAGTGAGATTTTTTATTGTAAATCCAGTTAAGAAATCAACCATTAAAATACGATTCTGGAGCATTTCCCGTCTCATCAATTTTTTCCAAAAAGCAATCGACAAATCCCTTTGGGTCTGTGCTGTATGTGCCGCTGGCACGATGCTCACGAATTGTATCCTACAATGAAACATAAGTTAACATGCAATTTATATTTCAAGAAACTTAATGTTTAATATCTCCTTCAAATGTCTTTACCCGGCAATAATCATGCAACTCTTTCGTAATGGCTCTCATTTCGTCCCTTCCAAACAGCTTTGGAAACCAATTCCTCAGAGCAGGGAACGAAATGGAAAAGTCAAATGCAAAGCTAGTGCTTTTAACCATGTCATTGCTAATCCTCAACAGGTGCAGCATTTTCGGGTCATCCAACTGGTAATTCACTCCGGTCACCAGTCTCCACAAGACGTTGATGACGGTAAGATCAAAGAAGCCGTCAAAATGCAGGATCCCATCCGGATTTGACTTGATTAAAGAGTCTGTGTGCTTGGTAAACTTGTCCAGTTCTTCGTTGATGACAAAGTCCATTGACACGGCTTTGCCAAAACCAAAGTCCCGGAGATTGCGCATAGTAAAGCGTCTGATGTTCAGCCAGACATCCCCATTAGACCATAGGAGCCCTAAACAAAGGACCGGACCATACCGATGGCAATTATTAAATGCTCTTACATAAAAACCCAATTATACTACAATTTTAACTTGCCCAAGTTTTTATTCATAGCCCTGTCCATGATAACAGGAATCTGGGTATATCCTCTATCTACCCCCTTGTCATGATTGAGGATTTCTATGATGGAGTCGTACGAAGTGAAAACCACTGAAAAATATAAAACCCTTCCACTTAAAACAACTTGGAAAGGGAGATAAGTTCCAGTTTTGTCAGTTCCTTACCTGTCTCCAGTTTCCCCAGTTGAAGAAACATCACATCTCCATATTTCTTAGCTAGCTGTTCAAACGCGATCGTAGGAATAGGAGGTTTTGTGAGTAAAGTTGGTAAACATCCAACAATAGGAAACCTTGGAGGACCTACATAATATGTATGTACATGATTTTGTGAAATTCAAAAATTATGAATTATTGTGAATTTATTCGAAACTAAAGACAATTTATTTGTAGATGAGAACATAATTTACCCGGTGGGTATCCATTGTACCGCTTCTTATCTTCTAAGCGCCACCAAATAAAAAAGACAATGCCAAAAATAATTAACTCGATGAACATTTTTAAAAAATATTTTATGTAGTGTAATTTAATAGGCAGTTTGCACCGATATTGAACTCGTCTGAGACATGTAAAGCCTGCCTAGTGTGCTTGTGTCAAATGAACTGCCAATGAGGGAATCGTTTAAAGATTATTTTTCATTCATGATGATCATTTTTATCATCGCACACAACCTTGCACGTCCTTTACCACCTCCGAAAAATACAACCACGCCATAGTATAGTATGTATGTAGCTATCGAAATTATATCACCGACGCTTCACTCAATTTCTGTACTTTTTATTTGAAAGAGCAAAGTCCAGTCTTGCTTTTATTTTTCTGCCTTTAGGCAAACAATATATATTCATACATGCATACAGCTCCAGAAAAAGCAGCATCATCGCTGTAAATCTGGACTTGTATTTTTACTTCAGGTTTAATTATCAGCTTTTAGATGTGATCTCCAATGAATAGAAATGGAATGGGTACAGTGACTGGAAAACTAGATATGGTCAGAGCCAGAAAATAAATCCAGAGAGAGAGATCTGAAACTGAAATAGACAGACTAACATTTTCTATATTGTGAACATTTTTTTCTTTGATAATGAATATCCATGTACGGTAGGGTAGGTAATGGCAAACACCTAAGTACTTTTATTTCAATGGCACTTTATCAGAAAATTACCGAGTAAGTTGTCCAAACATGGGATGGTCTAGACTTTTTGAAATAAAAAGAAATGTAAAACAAAAAAAAACTTGAGTAGTAAACGACACGGAGACAAAAGGAGATGAGGACAAACGAATAAAACCGAGATTTTCATATTGAATGCTTGTTATTGGAATCCAAAATAAAGCATACTACATAAATTGTGATTGAGATATATGCAAATATTGCTTATCATATCATCCATACGCATAAATTATTCACATGTCATTTGTGACATGACAAAGTTAAGTGTTCTCTTTTGGCATGTGAAACGACTAATAAATATTGGTATGATTCGATGAGTGTATTCAAATACAACTATTGTTTCTGTAAGGTACTCGTAATGTTGCGTAATAGATGATGTGTATTTTTGTTGAAAAACATTGGGAAACGTAACGGTGATCTTTCACCTTCCTACGCATCTGACGCTGAGAATCTGCAATCGATTAGAAGTTTCCATTTCAAAACGCAGAGTTCAATCAGATTAATAGATCTGTTCAATAGACAGATTTTATTTGAACTTTATTTATTTCGTTCTTGTTTTACCACAAATAAAAACAACTCAACTGACAAACTGACCTTTCAAAGTTATTATTACAATTAATTTATACAATAATTAGCCGTTGTAGCCTCCGCTGTTTCCGGTACTACCTCCGCCAAATCCTCCTAGGGGCAAAATGAGACAGTATTTTTTTTAAAGTCCTTCTAACAGTTCAAAGATTTTTGCTTGTTTTCTTACCCCCGTACCCACCGCCCCCACCCCCGTTGCCGTTACTACCCTTGTTCCCGTATCCTATGTGAAAACGGCTTTTATTAGACGGAAACGTCACACTACACATCTATAAACTGGTATTTTAAT
>JAHZMY010003714.1:0-18153 GCA_027743915.1 Seira sanloemensis
CTTCAGGAGAACGTGTCAGACTTTCTCTCCACAGACCAGTGGCCCGCCTGCTCGCGAGACCTCAACCGCTGGATTGCTCTAATTGGTCAAAGTTGGAGACTTTTCCTCTTTTCCCCACACACTTGTTGAAGCTCCAAAAAATCTTTAGTCACAACTGGGAGTACTTTTCCCCAGGATACCCTCCGTTCCGCGATTGAAGACCGGATACCGACATTGTAGGCGTGCGTGGCTGCAGGGGTCATTTTGAAGTTTTATATAATACAAGAAAATCCGGTGGTCGCGAAGGAGCAAAATCTTTGCGATCTAGAGAAAAACTGTAGAAACGTCCGCTAGTTTTATGTGGATTTACCCAGGCCAGAGGACCGTGGACAAGACCTCTCTGCTCATTTTTGAGCGGTTTTTGGCTCTTGCCCTTTCAGACTTAACTATATGTGCTCAGGTGTAAGCCTAATATTTTATTTATTTCTAACTCTATATGGACCAGTGTAAAGCGGAATAAAAAAGGAGCTCAAGGTAGTTTGTCTCCATCCCTAATAACAAGACCCCAAATAAATTGGTCCCTATCAAATTCCCCAGATTCTAAATTCGTTCTCCAAGTGCTGGGAGCTTGTGGCACCCTTCCAGCACCAATTCAAATTGCTCACCTCGTTCCAACCGTGAATGCTGGATTTATTATTATTGTCGTTGTTCCTGTTTGGTACTCAAGCGGTACTGAAAGTTCCGTTAGAAGTGGGAAGATTGAATTTGACATTGCCAAATGGTTTGTTTACATTCTCAGTTTAAAAATGCCTAGCATAGGAAAGTATGGGCTTTCTCGAACGGAAACAAGAAAATTATTTAAAATCTTGAACTTTAAACAACAAATTAAAGCCACATCGATGGGAATGCAACAGTAGTCGCATTCATTAATTGATCCAGGTAAAGTTAATACGTATTTTAAGGTGCAGTTGAAAGTTTATTTGATTGTGCTTGTAGTTGATTTAATTTTGAAATTTTCAACAGAAGATGAGATTGCTAATTTGGAAAACAATGTCAATTTGGAGACTGTGGCTACCAGCACATCAACATGCATTTCTCCAGCACCAGTAGCAACCACTTTAACCCCAGGTCCATCCTCATCACAGCACCTAACAGGGTCAGAGAGGGATGTGAAGACGCCGTTTCGGGGAATCCCGACGCCTTTTCGGGTTTGCGGGACAAATCCCGCTACGAATCCTTAATGACAATGAGAATGACAAAGCCATGGCTCAAGAAGACTTTAAGTTAACTTTATTTTGAATGCATAAACTAATTTAAGGTTAAAATAAGCAAATTTGAATGATTCCTACATAAATCAAAATCCACTTGGCCTACCACAAACCACTCACAGGATGGACACGACAAAATTAAACCACCACACACATACCACACATGCGGCTTAAAACCCTCACCACAGACACACCCACCGCACTAGCCCCAAAAAACATTAACCCACCACCCAACTCCTATCACACTTACCACACGCCATGTGTGTGTGGGCCTATCTATAACTAGTTTCAATTAGTTTAGACGCAGGCATACTTTCATCCATAGAATTCGCTAAAAATTGTTCGTCTACAGCAAACCTACGACATCCATTTACAATTGATTTGAATTACTAATTGGAATTATAGCAAAAAGATGTGAATTGATATGGATGTAGGAAAAAATTGAGCCACAATTGAGCCCAAAATCAATAGTATGTATCAAAATGCACCTGCTGAACAAAATACACAAAACCGCATTTGAAAATTCGAAGGTGTTCTCGAGTTTTCGTGTACACGGACGTTCGGACATGACAATAACGTAAATGTTCTCCGGAGTCGGTCTTTAATAAGGCACCAAAATTACCTTATGCGATTTGATCTCGAGATCCGCGTAACTTGATTCCCTATTTTTCCCTATGTGCACATTACATCTAAGCACTTGTAAGTACTTCTTAATCTACCTCTAACAAATATAAAACCTATGCAAATTACGACCGTGTTTCAGATATTTCTTACAGTGGCCTGGTAATGAAGTTGGTGATTTAGAGCTTCGCTCAAAAGAGCGGAGTATATAGGTCTCAATCGTTTTATAAGTCATGAATTTTTTGAAACTTCATGCTAGATACTATAAACTTGGTCATGCTCCTCCGTTTAATAGCGACAAATTTACTTCATGAAGTTTAAAAATCATAACTCGCAATGAGGTTGATGATTTTTAATTCCCCACAGTTTTCCTCCGTAGAAACTAATGCACGTAGTATATTTACAGCGCACTTTTTTAAAATCACATTCTTGAGGTTTAACAAGTATTGCTTTGACCTTTAGTTTGATTTAAAATCCCAAATCTAGAAAAGCACATAGACTTTTACAAATGACTTACCAATATAAGAGTACCTGAGTAAATTAACTCGCGCAATTTAAATCCATTTGAAACTTTAATAAAAATGAAATTATAACTGACATGTTTTTTTCAAATTTATTGGGGAAATTTGAGACAATTTTGAAACAAATGTGGAATATCTATTGCGAAGTTGACTGTGAATACTGTTGACGCAAGCTTCACCAAATTCACGCTTTGATCCTGTTAACAAGGACGACAAAAACTAATTTTTTAATTTTATCAACGTCACTTTATTTCATTCAGATTTTTAAAAAAGAAAGTAAATAGTTAGTTAGTTTTTATTGACCATATTCCATCGTGAACAGTCATCAAAAGTTATATTTTAACAAAGTACAATACATTATTTAAATTGACATACCGATATTCCTAGAAACTATGTTTATTTCCTAGATTCATACATATACAATATGAGTAATTTTGGATAAACTCATTTTCTCTCATGGCGTAATTTCAAAGTTTTTTAATGAGTCGCTGTTACTGTGATCTATCTGTGCTAAAAAGCTGTCTCTCGTTGGGGTGGTTTTATAATTCTGCTAAATTAATCCCCTTCCTGCAGCATAATGCGGACATTCGAAGAACACATGAAATACATCCTCCACTATACTTAAATCGCATATATCACAACAGTGAAAGTTCTCCAAAGAAGTAAATATAAAAATTTATGCATGTATTTGTTTAACGCGAGCAACGTGCTATTATAATCCATCTAGTGTGCTCTGCCAGATGGACTTTTTATCTAAAAAATTAACGCATACATTTCGCAAAACTAATGATGAAATAATTATGTTCAACATCAACATCACTGCCAGGCCACTGTATATACTACCGACAGCTTTTAACGATATGCAACCCGTCAAACCCAAACCACATTGTATTTAAAATCCAGATTGACAAAACCGAGAATTCCAGGTTATCTTGCAATATATTCATCGTTAGATGGAACGAACGAAATTTTACAAAAAACAAACAAAAAAAGTTTGGATAGGACACCTTCAAAAATCCATCTCCAAAACCTGTATTTGCAGCTCAAGGTCGATTTTGTTTCAATGTGCAGTCAGGGCGTAAGGAGATTAGTTGGAATGGTTTTTGGGGGATGGGGGAGGGAATTTGTGATTGAAATACATTAAAATTGTGATTGAAATTATTTGGTTGACAAAATACTTTTTAAAGAGGGTTTTAGCGCTATTTGGTACTTCTCCAAAATGAAATGGCCTATGCCTGTATTTGAATTCAATAGGCTTATATTGCGCAAAGTTGATCAGAAGATACTTGCATTTACGTTTTCACTAGATACGCGTATTTTAGGTAATGCGATCAGTGCTAACGACAAAAAAATTCTTTATTTTGAGCATGTCGCTCTATCAAATGCCTTATCATGGACGCTGTAAAATTTACAGGCGCATGTTACACTGGTATGGTTAGTACATTGACTTTTAAATTTAATTTTTTAAAATTTAATTTAATTCACTTGAAAGAGGAGCCAAACATACATAGGTAAGTTGTTCCTCTAGGTAAATTGAACACGAATTGTAGTAACTATTTTGAGTATTGATGACGACAAAAGTACATTGTTTTTACAATGTTTTTCGCAGAATCGCACATGGCAGTACTTCACAAGACAAATTTCGAGAAAATACGTCAAAGTGTAAAATATTAATATACGTTAAGATTTAATAAAAATTCTGAATTGCCTGATTCTGAAATTCTGATCAGAGATTTTGAATAGTTAGCAAAGACGTTATATTACCACGTTTTTAAGGTTTCACGATACCTCTAGAGTGGAAAACTTGCACTGCAAAAACACGCGTATACGAAAAATAGAGCCTCTAAAACTCGCTATGCAAAAACTTGCGTATAAGATAACATTGGCAAAATTATCATATATATAATACCGTCACCCTGTAACAGATAAAACTTTTCAACGATTGGTGGTAGGGAGGTGGTTGAGGTGTCATTCAAACGAGCTCAGAACGTAGATGTGCAAACTGGACTTAGATTTTAGTTTTATTTGGAGGGTGGAGAAAAATTGAAGAAAATTAGATTTATGTATGTAACACATGCAAATTATAGTTGGCACTTGGCTTGCATGTTTATTTCATAACATGATTTGTCATTGTGAAGCGTTGCTATGACAACCAAAACCAAATGTTCAACGTGTTATCATAGGAAGCTGATTTAGGTGATTTGAAAGATTTAAAACTATATTTGCATTAGTGGTGTGTTTTAAAATAGTATATAGAAAAAATCTGCAACAGGTCCTTTGTGTCATGAACCCTTTAGGTAAATTGGAGATAAAGTGTAATCTGACCTTATTTGCTCAGTTAAACCGTAGATATTTTGATCATGCTTAATTATAAAAGGCCATGTTGTATTTTGTGGCAACCAGTATTTTTGAATTAGCCGGTTTTTAAATTAATTAGTAATTGATGATTACCGCTGGCTTCAAGTAATAAATTTGTTTCCAATTTAATTGGCTAAGAATAAGAGCCAATTAATTAGCTTATTTATTAAGGTTTCGACTTTGGCTGCTTTGAAGATAGCTAGACATTATTATTCATAAAAGCAATCAAATTTTAAAACTTGAATATAGTTTTACGATTTAAGTATTATACATAGAGGATGTCTATGATAATATGAAAATTCACTTACTAATCCAAATAAATTAATTATAATCCGGGTTTGTGTTCTTGGCTTTTTAAATCCAAATTCATGCAAAATTATGTGCGAACCATGAAAAGTTTTAAAATCTTTCGCTTAAAAAGTGTACTATTGTTAAAGTGTACTAAGTGTAAAGTTAAAATTAAACGAATGTATTTCAAACGTCAAGGAAACTTTTGCTAATCAAAATTTTAATTGGCATTTTCCATTAGGCAGTATGTAATTAGATTTTAATTTTTGTAAGTCACTGATTTTTTCCTAATTAATTGGTAATTATTAATTAGTTCGGGGACGATAATTAAATTTGATTACGTTTTTAATTAGCAAAATTTTTCCAATCAAATTGGTTTTAGTTAGTTTACTAATTAATTAACAGAAGTGATTTGGCAACCAATCACATTTGTTTAAAGTTAGTCAATGTTGCCAAATTAGTTTCTGCATTCATGTAAATCAAGCGTTAAAAGTTTTCATCGGGGTTACCCCGAGTCGGGTTGCTAGTTTATAATATCACACAAAATGTAGATTTTTTTCGTAAGCCAGTGTTTGCAAACGCGAGTTTTTGCATAGCGAATTTTCGTAGTAGGAGTTCCCCCAGGGTTTTTGTTATACCCATTTTAAAAATATATTTGAGAAGCAACTGGAAATTTTAAGCACTGTGCACATCATTAGCCCTAGGTATTTCTGAGAGGCCCATTTAACGAAAAGTACTTTAATAGACATAGAAAAATAAAAAAAGACAAATCATGCTCTTCTTGTTTACAATGCAAACAAACAAAGGAGCGAGGGTCTTGACCGTTGTCCATGCACGTTCCTATTTAAGGCAAAGAGAAAAAATGATTCGATGCAGCGGAGCAGATTGGAGAAGCTGAAAAATGAGAAGTCATAAGGCCTCTGCTGCCATACCAAATTTGGAGTCATGTTGGGTTTGTCTCAATGCAATAATATTGTCTACAATAAATTTATTTGAAATGTTCCTGGAAATTGGTTTTTATGTACTTTTAAATTGGGTTATGTTATGAGTGACTAAGGGATTAACTCATTTTTTCATAGCAGTAATTAAACTTGCTGTCTTCTATGGTGCATCGTGCTGGATGGCATCAAGATAACTCCCAACTGCAAAACTCCGATACAAAAGCTCCCAGTACGAAAACTCCTAACAAAAATATGTGGAAGATATTATAGATGGAAGGTATTATGAGATTGTATTATTTGTTAATTTGTGTTTTCGGGTGCGGAGTTCTTGTACTGGGAGTTTTCGTTGTTTGGAGTTTTTCTACCGGGAGTTTTGGTGGTCTGCTGCATACAAGAAAATATGTCAAAGTCGTCTACAGAATGCCCAATGGTCAGCAAATCTCTGGAGGGGCACGGTCCATGCCGACTGCCGGCCTGGATTCTTATGGGTCTCCTAACTGTGAAAACCTATGGAGAGGGCATCGCTCTAAGCATTACGACGGAAACAAAACGGAATGTGGAGGGGAATCACGCTGAGAGGAATTGTCAGAAGGCTTACGCATTCCGTCATCTGCGAATCACTGAAAGTTTGGATACCAATCCTGAGTTATTTATGTAGTTGCACCATGAACAGGGACCTACGAGCCCTGAATTTTACAATATTCGTACCAACCAGTGATGCGTGGAACGAAGCTGGTAAACCTACGTTACAAATCCACTGCTAAATGGATGGCTCCCGCCTTGAAGGAATAACTGGCTGCGCTTACACCATATTTTTTGATGGAGAATGCTAGGAGGTGAAAAAGGTCTGGACAGACACGCCACCGTCTTCCAACCGGAGGTCGTTGCGATCAGTCCAACAGCTGCTACAATGACTCTCGCGAGGACGAAGAGGCGAGAAACATACTTAGATAGACTCAGTGCCATTGAAGGTATAAGGAGCTACTGGCAAATGACCAGCTTAACAAACGAATGCCTCAGCAATTTAATTGCACTAGGGACATTTTACAACGTTGCAATAACCTGGATTTCCTCGCACGTGGGTTACCAAGGTAACAAAATAGCCGACGTGTTGGCTAAGGAGCGGCGGAAATGGTGATTCTCGAAAGCTGCGACTGCTTTGCATTAACGCGTTGTCATACCTTTGGTCATTCATTACTGAACACCGAGGATATCCGTAATTCGTCCTCAGCCAGTATCCTACAATTCATTAGGGCCACTGGTCGGACTCGTCTGAGTCGTACAAGGGGTGCACAGACAACAAAATAATCGCGAGAATTGTAAACGGTATATTGCTACTTGGACTCGACAGCTGGGTGTCAGGGGGGCAAGCCATAACCCGGATCATCCAACCCAATAATACAAAACAATACAATACAATTCTTTCTTTTCAATCTTTATGAAAGCAATATTCTATCACATAGATTTTTTCAAATCCTCCTAAAGATATTCAAGTTTACTGGTGTACCACGGACTCCCTTTTTGGCCACATGCTTACTATAAATCTAATTGCATATCATTTCCTTTCACTCATACTCATTAACTCATACCAGATTCTCATTTCGTTGGACTGTGGGAAAGTTACGTAGAAAAAATTAAAAACTAATCGTGATAACAAGGAGAATAGAGCCATATGGGTAATTACAGTTGGGCGGACTTATTTGAAGTTTCATCTGTGCCTTTGTGCGTAGCAAAAAAAGTTTTGGGCTGTAAAAACAGACATGCATTTAGTCACGCACAAGCTAGAGAAATACAGTACACGTACGAACACAAAATTTTCTTCCATCCCAAAATTTTAAAAATTCCTTGACATCAGCAAATACATGTCTGCGTCCTTGGATTGCTTTCATTCAGTTCATTTTTAAGGTAACACAAAAACAGTTCTACCGAAAACTGCCAGGGCGAAAACTGCCAGATTCGAAAACTGCCAGGCACAAAAACTGCCAGTGCAAAAACTGCCGGGTACGAAAACTGCCAGTTAAGATTTTACTAATTTCATATGCATTTTTTCGAAAGTTTGATCTGGCAGTATTCGTACCCGGCAATTTTCGCACCTAGCAGTTTTCATATCTGGTAGTTTTCGCACGGGCAGTTTTCGTATCTGGCAGTTTTAATGGAACCCATTTTTCATGTCCACGCATTTCGAAGGATTACGATAAATGTTCATTTGATTTTTCAGGTGAAAGTGTGAGTTTGTTTTGCGGAGATTTAAGGTGTCACAGTCCCTTCCATGATAAATAAGAAATTGTTTTGCAAATAAATATTGTGTATTTGAGTAAGTTGGGTTATTTTGTGGGAAAAGTTGGTTTGGGAGCGACCGTGAGAATAAATAAAATTGTTTTGAATTTGTGCAGAAAACTTGTTGGCCATATTTTTAATATAGTGAAATTAGTTCATTCAGAATTATTTTTAAACATTTTAGCCTCAGGATTACCATTTTTGGACACCTCACCTTCCGCTAAGTCCACCTATATTTTAGCAGTGTGACAAATACCGTCCAAAATTAAATACTCTATAATAATATTTTTCTTAGAAACACCAGTGATGAAATTATGCGTAGAAGATATTAAGTAAGTGCGCTTTTTCTCATTTTCACAGAATCACAGAGGTTGGAGTAACGGAAAAGGACTAAACTGGTTACACAATCTCCTCTGAAAAGCTCTTTTTCCTAATTTTTTCTTAAATAAAAATTTAAAAATTTTTGTCTTTTGTCCAGACAAACTAACTGCGCCGCAGATTCTGTTGCTGGTGAAAGGGACAAGGCAATCCATGAAGACCGTGACTTTAGTGTGACATAGGCAGCGCGAAAACTCGCCTGTGCGAAAACTCGCCCTACGACAACGCGTAGTTTTCGTAGGGGCGAGTTTTCGTATAGGCGGGTTTTCGTAGACGAGTTTTCGTACAGGCGAGTTTTCGTATAGGCGAGTTATCGTATAGTCGAGTTTTCGTACGGGCGAGTTTTCGCAGGTGAGGTGTCGTAGGGCGAGTTTTCGTACAGGCGATTTTTCAAGGAATCGTGACATATGCCACCATTGATCGGCATGAGATTCCAGGGATCTTAAATTAGATTTCTGGAACCTAAATTTAGATTCCGGCTCTAAATTTAAGTTCTAGTGTCGTAGATGCAGTTTCGTATCAATAAATATTGGATATACATATATTTGGCACAATATCTAACTTATATTGGAAATGCATATACGTGATGAATTTAGAAAAAAATGTTAAATA
The DNA here is from genome assembly GCA_027743915.1 of Seira sanloemensis. Taxonomy (NCBI): domain Eukaryota; kingdom Metazoa; phylum Arthropoda; class Collembola; order Entomobryomorpha; family Entomobryidae; genus Seira; species Seira sanloemensis. The sequence continues at coordinate 9,244 of JAHZMY010003714.1, forward strand.
TCGATAATGGATATCGATATCGAAAAAAACGAAATGTCGAATATATATCGAGCTGAGCTTTTTAAAAGTGATGACTGTTTCAATTGTATAAAATTGCAAAAACTATATTAGGCAATTATTATGAAGAACTTTCGTAATTCCGCTTGCATTTTTATGTTTTGGATACAATTGTTACCACTTTTTTTTGTCAAAATATGAAAATTTGTAGATTGCTTTTCGAAAAATTTGTCTATGAAAATATACGAACTCGATTTGTTATCTTAAATATATAGATACGGCGATCGATATTCAAAGGTCCCTGAAATCATTTTGAATTTTGATATCGATATCGAAAAATTTCCGAGGCAAAATATAATATGCATCCATTTCGTTTTTCCATTCCGATGCATTTTTGCTACACAAATACATATGTAAACGCTGGGCTTTGGTACATACTGCATTAGACATTTTAATCAGAGATTGTCAATTTCCGTGGTAAATAATTTGACCTCCCACTACCCTGGAGAATAATGGTATATTACGGAAAATTAAAAAAATTGAAATATTAAAAACTTGTCATGAATAGTCGAAAGTACATTACAAAATTCGAGTTAATCACAAATTAGGCCAATTAAACAAAATTATTACGTTTGGAAAATGGAATGGTTCACCGCGGACGGAGTTGCATAATGATAGTCTCCAGGTGTTTTGTCGCCGCATGTCAAGTAACGCAATCATTGAGTTTACAAGACAAAATACTATTGTAGCATCAAGAATGGACAGCGAATTGGTAATTTTTTATTTTCCAACTTATTACCAATTGTATTGTGTGCAATTTTGTAGCATAAAAGATTATTTCACGAATTTTTATTTATTGAGTGGGTGATAACTACGGGATTGGAAACAACAGGTTGAATATTTCGGCCGCTTTTGGTGCATATGCACATGTACACTTTACTCTAACCATGGAGTAAAAATACATTTTCACTGACAGCAATCACTGAAATCTAAATTTAAATACCTCCGATACTAACAAAGAGTCCACGAATCTACCATGGGTGGGGGTCTATCATGACGTAATTTGTGGATGCCCTCTTCGCTGGAATTATTTATTTGCTTCACTTTAAATTGTAATTAAAATTAACAAGGTTTAATTTTTTTGGATTTTAAAGAATCGGATGCGGGCGCGTGCGGGCCAGGAAGTTAGTAGTAGTTGTCATAGTTTTATTCAGACAAAATTACTCTTTCTTTGTAGCTACGGCAAACTTAAGGTTTTCAAAATCCGCACGAAGTATCCATTTCTGCGCCATGCTCAAATGCTTATACATTACGATAAATGGAAACATGATTCGCTAATATTTTAAAAAAAAAAACTCAACGTATCGTAACTGCATCGTATATATTTCAGAACATATGTAGGTTTTACGCTCTTTCCACATGTACTAAATTATTTAAAATTGGAGATATCATGGTAGACATCCAGGCATTGTTAGTAGCTGAGCTAAGTATGTATGTGGAAAACACAGCCGTAGAAAAATACAATGCGCGGCAACTTTGGTCGAGTAGATAAGCATGATTTGATTTACTGAATTTCGTCATTGATGCAGAATATGATTCTAAAATTCTTGTGTATGTTTCGACTTACAGCATTTATATGTCCAGTTGTCCCGGTAATATTCGTTTTTAATTTGACCACAATGAGTATTGAAGTTTATCAAACGCTTACCTGAAATAAAAATAAACAACCATTAATTTTTTTATTCAACTTATTTAGTATAGTAAAATCAATATTCCTATAATTAATCCTGGCAGTAAATGAGTTTGACGTATTGACCAAGACATGATGCCGATAGTACTTGATAAGATGTCTAAAATATATGTCTACTACTCTGGTTTGAATGTACTTTTGCCAATCTTAAAACATGATTACGGTTTGACTTCATCACCCATGGTTTCATAAATTAACCATATTTAATTGATGTATTGTTTCAATTTTATATAATCAGTTCTACTATGAGTTTGCTATAGAGGCATTTTTTTAAATGCGCAACTCTTTTTATAAGGCCATTCTTGGCAGCACCCTCATTATTGTTCGAAATATTCTTCAGCACACGGTATAATTTTTTCAGGCCTTTTTAGTGAAGCTATCTCTCATCCGGCATTAAATGTTTAAAAATTGTCGGTTTAGCACGTTTGATTATGTAAGGACGAACCCTACACTAGGTCTAAAGATTAGAGAAGATTAAGTATTTACATATTTTTCTATATTTATAATCCTATCGTTTCGTAGTTTATACAGTATATATAATAGCGCAGGTTTCTCAGTATTCTTTACTCAGTATTTGGGATCTGAGACCGGCAGCATCCATAGTAACAGTGGAGACAGCGATTGTCCCACACCTTAAATTTACGTAGTGAATAAGAGTTTCATTCTCCTTGCCACCGATTGGCGCCGATATGCAATATATGTATGTATCTGTTAGGTCTTGCAATCCTATAATAAAAAGCTGTCAATACTAAACGTAAGCGAGAATTGGTGTTTTCCTGAGTTAAATGCTTTTTACATACTTATGACAAGATCTCAAGCTCTCAAGAATACAATCCATAGCAAGGTCTTACAATTTTGTTAGCCAGATTGAGCCTTACGCATAAATAAAGTCACTTTCTTGGAGGACCGGATAAATGACGCTAACAGTGGGAAAACAAATTTCAGATTTTTGCGTAAACCACCTTAGACGATTTGTTGGTATTTTGGACAAATTTTTTGGAAGCGTTGTTGGGAAGAAAAACAATTGCCTTGCATTTGTCAATTTGTATGTTTAACTTTCACACATTTTCACATTCGGCGACAAAGTCTTCTACTTTTATACGTATTTTCAAAATGTCATGTCTTTCAGTTGTATGTATGTCCTGTTTTCTGTTATCATTATAAAGAAAAAGGCAATTGGAATTTAATTTTATTTTCATCTAATTAATTCGATGCAATGTTTTGATTTAACTTCTTAACTGCATGGAAAGATAGTCAAATAAGGCCACCCTGAGTTTATTATTTTGCCTTTCACCATATCACCTTTACATATTCTTTTGCTAATGTGTTAATACCCTCTATCTGGTGGACCAGAAAAGCCCTAAATTTAAGACTATGGGAAGCTATTATATACGAATAGGAGATACAAACGTTCGTGAAAGTTGTAACACCTTTACATGGGAGATGGACCAAATCAGTTGTGAAACTTAGTTTCTTCCTAATTTAAATATATGTATAATATTTCTCGGACTCGGCCGAGTATAGGCCGAGGAACGATTGTGTTGTTAGATCATTTTTTCAATTATTCTCAGAATATCCTGACGGATGTTTCTGTTGGATAGCCAGACTTGGAGTGATTCCGAGTCCATGACTGTGCGATACGGTCATTCATATTACTACGCGGAAACCACATGTTAGAATAAACTCAACTCTGCATTAACTAGATGAACGGCAACCCTGAGGTAAAATATGTAATGTAGTAGGAAGCATAGAAAGCAACCCAAACTTAACATTACAAAGTACTAATTCTCTTTCAGTGCAACAAGCATAAGAAGCAAAAGATGCTAATTTTGGGCAGCATTTCGGAAGGCAAGCCGAATTCGATCCGAAGCTATTTTTCGACTTAAATTTACTACAGCATAATTTTTCCATATCTTCGTATCATCCATTTTTGTAATAAGCATAATAAGGTGTCATAAAATTTAATAAATGCTATTTTTAACCCAGCTAATCAATTCTTAGGCTATTTAATAAAGTATCGTGTACGACTTTACTGATTTGTATGCATTTAATGAAAACGTATTTATATTTTTTACTGTAGACTGTCTCCAGTGCAAAACCTCTGTTTGAGGAGTTGTTTTGTCGACAAAACTTAAATTATGTTCGCATTGATATGTTCACAATGTATCGATTAATGTTACATTTTAAGGTTTTTATATGTAATTTATATATTAAGGTAAATCTTTTGTTGGATTTCGTTATTGGCGAACGGTATTTGTAACGCTTCTCTCCTACTTTTAAATGAGTCAATTTTTCACGTCAATGAAGAATCGTAAATGTGAATTTGTCAAGGTCAAGACTTTATAACGGACTGATTTTAACTTTATTTTGAAATTTTTTATTTGTCATAAAGAATATATTAGAACCACTCCACCATAACCCTAATTATTGTGGTTTCTGCATACAAAGTTTGCAACAAACATGGTAACGGTTTCTACTGCTACGTGAAATATTCATTGTGAAACATCTGAAATGAACATTATGAAAATTATTGAGAATTTACATATGCTGATTACAAATCCGGTATCCGTTTTTTGTACATTTGCTTTAATGTACCTAGTTAGCGCCAAAAAAGTGTCCTCTGTAATAAAATGAATTTAAAGTTGCTGGTTTCGTTGCAGAATCGTGAAATTTAGCAGAAATATTGCCTACACTATAGATTTATAAAGAATATATTAAACTTCAAAATGGCCCTCATCTGCAGCCACGCACGCCTTCAACCTCGGTATCCGGTCTTCAATCGCGGCACGGAGGGTGCCCTGAGAAAAAGTACTCCAAGTTTTGACTTAAGAGTTCTTAGAGCTTCAACAATTATGTAAGGAGCAGAGCACTCCTAAGTCTCCAACGTAGACCAATTAGAGTGTTCCAGCGGGTTGAGGTCTCGTGAGCAGGCTCCTCTGTGCAGAGAAAGTCCGGCACGTTGTCCTGAAGCCAGTTTTGGACAATTCTTGCTTTATGAGCGGTGCGGAGTCTTGCTTAAATGTCCAATACTCCCCATTAAAAACTCACTTGATAGTAGCTTTACCAGAGGTTCATGAATGTCACTCAGATACTTTTTATATTTACCTGCACAAAATGCAGGTCTATCTTGCCGTTCCTGCTTACCCCGGTCCATTCCATGACACTACCGGGGTGATGAGTCCTAAATACCCGTCGCACATTTAGAGGAATCTCCGGCACCGATCGGACATATTTGGCTTATTAAAGGAGGCTTCCATTGTGAAAATTTCTTCATCGTTGACGAGAATCCTTTTCACACTTTCACTCGCGTGCCGACATAGCAGAAGTGTACATCTCTCAAGTCTCTGTTACTCTTTGATTCAAAAAGTCTTCAAATCAGTTGATCAGTTATTCTATACTCAAAAACCTGCTCTTTTTATTGACATATCAAGTGGCTTATGACACCTATTCCACTAATCACAATCACTAATTATATGTGAGGACACGTTTTTGGCGCGAACTAGGTATATTTTTGGTGCAGTAAGTAAAACAGAGTGCTTTGTATACACATTGTAGGTACATGATGTACATACTGTTACATAAAAGACTAGCCTTATATTTTCATTAATGACAACAATTATAGTTCAAGAATACCACACGCATAACTTTTATAGCTTGGAAGTGGTACTTTAGGAAAAAGCGTATGCAGAGATTTAAATGACAGCAGCTGCATTAAACCTTAACTTTTAGTTATAACCAGAATCAACACAAACCTAATAATTTGAAAATAAAAAATCGTTTTCGTTAAAAGATAGTTAGTTATACAAAAAAGTTTTACGTGCTACTCTTTTATGTGACGTTCACCATAAATGTGTACAAGCCATGCGCTCATGCGCGCATGGAATTTAAAATTTGCGGTCGCTCGTTTACGAAAGCGGACCCCGAATTCGTAATAAGCACATGCAAATTGTCAATAATTGATGTTTGTATTGCCCTATTTGACTAGCATTAAAAACCGCTCCCATGTAAGATGCATTTTAGACTTATTGTATTGAATCTTGAATCCTTTTTAAATATTGGTGTTTATGTTCATGGACCGCAGTTTGTTTCAGTTGTCATTAAGGATCAAATTCCGGACGTCTCTTAAGCTTTGGTTTTATTTCTGTATGTCCGTAACTCGAGAGTTTTTAGTATTGCGTTCACGGGGGTTATGTAACAGCCATATTTTCTTTGGAGCGATTATCGGTTAAGAGCTTAAGAATATGTTATAAAGGGTATTGATGAGGATTAGAAAATAAAATGGGATGTGAGAAGTCAAAAATGAAAAATCAAGTATGAAGCAATAAAGTTTTAGTAAGGATGAAAATAAGAATGAGGATTTTAACTGACCTTTAGCTAACGACTAATCACCGTTAAAGATCTGTATTAAAGATCTAAATTTTTCTGTATATTAATTTGGCATTCACTAGATTCTGATTGCAGAGTTTATTATCCGAGAAATACTAATTAAGGACCGACGACAGGAGGTCCTAACTGTTTTAGATTTGTCTGTGGGCCCGTGGGTCCGTGGGTCTGTTCGCGCGATTACTCGAAAACGATTTCGACTTTTTGAATGCGGTTTTCGGTATTATGTTCAGGGGAGCAGAGGTAAGAACCTTATTGATTTTGGGGCTTATCAGTGGAGGTCTTTATGTTTATCGATGAAGGTAGGTCAAAAGGTCATATGACAAGACATCATATGGGGTGTAAAAATGGCGGAAATGAAAAAAAATAACCTAGTGAGCTCAGAATTTGAAACAGGACGTTAAATAACGGAAAATGATCGCTTAAGTCGTTATTTTTCTACAAATTGATGTGATGCATCATTCGACGCGCCTCGGTACTCTGAAAAAGGGTTTCTGAGCTGATTTTAAATTTGAGCAAAAATGACCGTAAGGTCACCAGAGAACTATACTTTTGTTTGAATTTTAAAGTCATTCAGAAAGTTTTGGAATAAGTCGGTCCGTCCCCTAGACACTGATTGTAGGTGTTAATGGACCGACGACAAAAGTTCCTTACTGTTTTTCTGTGGGCCGAAGGTTTGTTTGCTCAATAACTCAAAGCGATTTCGAATTTACTGTCACGCTAGTAAGAACTCAATAAACTTTAGCGTTTATAGGTGAAGACCTTCATGCTTATCAATGAAGGTCGGTCAAAAGGTCCAATGGTAATATATGTCTTTTTGGGTGTCAAACGCACGGTAATGACAAGAGGATAAAAATTGTATGCTTGAATTTTCAACCAGGACGGTAGTTACCGAAAATTACCGTTGAAGTCGTTCTTTTTTAAAAATTTGATGTGATATATCATTTGACGCGTCTTGGTATTCTGAATAACTTTTCATACACTACTTACCGTTAGGTCGTTAAAATGTTTGACTAAGTTTGATTTCTGTTTGAATTCTTAAGTCATTTTAATGTCAAATAAATAGTCAAATAATCTACCCGTATGACTTTCTACGAACTACCGTAATAACTACTATAATAAAAAACTACCATGGGCAATTCAAGCATTATGTTAACGTATCCAGTATTGGAGTACGAGGTTAAGCTGTGCCCCGAGACGAACACAACAAAATAAAGGCTATACTTTGAACCCAAATCCATTGCAAAGGCGAGTTTATCTAAAAATTGTGGTTTTAAAACTACATTGGCTGCTGTTTCAAAAATCCCAACGCAACACTACAATGTAAAGCAAATGCATTATGGTACAAAATTATTAGTGGATTCATGTAATATGTTGTAATGATTTTGAGTTACTATTAGTTATAAACTAGCAACCCGACTCGGGGTAACCCCGATGAAAACTTTTAACGCCTGATTTACATAAATACGGAATCTAGAATTAAAAATGCATACGTAAATGAGGTTTTGGATATACCAAAGATAATGCATTGTCATGCATTTTACATAAACCTATATATTACCTGCCTTCAAGAATATCTCTTACATCAGATTCCTTAAGTGCCGGCTCCTGCTTCTCCCTTCAAACTTCTTCTAAACGCTACCTTAATTGTGATCATTGGCGACGGCCAGTTGTATTATTTTGACGTCTTTGCGGCATGCTTGTAACGGCTTTTCAATTTTAAGCTATCAGTAAAACTTAAATTTTAGTAGGCACGAAGTTACTAATAACCAGTTTGTCGTCCATAATTATTGTTTTCAAAATCGATCAATTTAGACTCTAAATGTGTACATGTTTCATGACTACGATTTGCAATGGTTTTAATTGGCTAATAAAACAAATGTTATTGGTTGCTAACAACAGTGTAAGCCAATTAAAATTAATTTGATTACCAAATTTTGCAAATTAAAAAAGTAAATAACTTTAATTACCGCTCCCAAGCTTATTAATATTTACCAATTAATTTTTAAAAAACAAAGTCTAATCAAAATTAAAATTTAATTCAATACTGCCTAACGGAAATTGCTAATTAACATTTGAATTAGCGAAAAGCTTTCTAAACGTTTGGAATGAATTTGCGCTGTATTGCTTTGCACAAATACTCTGACCCTAAAAATCAGTTTTTAAGCGAAACGTTTCAAGGTTCATAAATATTTTGCGTCCAATGGATTTAGAGGGCAACACCATGCCCTTCTATTAAAATTAATTTATTTGGTTTAGTAATTGCATTTTCATATTGTCATATTCATCTTCTATGTATATTACTACAATCTTGAAAATTTGGTTTATGTTATGACTAAAACCTAACAATCGTTAAAGCAGCGAATTGTTGAAAACGTATGTTAGTAAGTTAATTAATTGGCTCTAAATCTTAATTAAATTGGGAACAAATGTATTAGTTGAAGCAAACGTTCATTATCAATTACTAATTAATTAAAAAGCTTGATAATTGTAAAACACTGGTTGCCAATAGTTACAACTTGGTCTTTTATAAATAAGCATGGTAAAAATAATCTATGTCAAGTCTGTGATCACGTAAGGTCAGATTACACATTATATCCAATTTAACTAAAATGGGCTTGATACGAAGGACTTGTTGCAGTTTTTCTTTCTCTGTATCATTTAAGAACACAATATTGTGATGTAAATATGCTTTTAAAACTTTCAAATCGCCTAAATCAGCTTTTTACGACAAAACGTTATTATAGTTTGGTTTTTGGTTGCCATAGCAACGCGTCAAA
>JAHZMY010003715.1:0-12451 GCA_027743915.1 Seira sanloemensis
ATTTTGTCCTGGAAGCCATGTCCGTGTATGAACATGGCCTGGTAACCGGGTCCGGATCCCCCCCAAAAATAGTATGATATTTTACCCGCTCATTTTGATTTTTAATGCTCAAATTTAAATATTTGGCAAAACCGGGACAAATCTGCTCGAAACTCGGACTTTGAAAGGCTCGAGTCTAAAGTTTGTCTCACAATACCCCGTTTTATCACGGAGTTTTTTATTTATGCATTCTGTTCATTGCAGTGTAGTTTTGGAGAGTTCTGGGCGGCTGGGTTTTTTACGTCCAAAATAATATTAATTATATTGAATTGCAGATTTAAGTATACCCTTGTCGTCATTTACCAATTGTAGTTTTCCCTATTAAAAAGGTTGAAAATGTGGGACTGGAAAAAAATTCATTAGAAAAAAATCAGACAATTTCATTACTTTTTCCGACGAATTCAACTATTTAAAAAAATACTAATTTAAAAAAATAAGTTTAATTAATTTTTCGGCTTGCTTGAGGCTGCTTGAGGCCAAAAAGCATAGATATATAAAAGTGCTAAAAAAGAATGGATTTTAAGTATGGACCTTGAATTGAAACAAAAATGGAGTGCATTATTTTATGATCTGACTTTTGTGCATTTGAACACGCGACGATTGTCTCATTTTGTTTACATTCGCAGGGCCACTCATGGTACTGACGCAGAAGGTCACTTCGCTCGCGTTCTCACTGCAAGACGCCCTCGACCAGAAACGCTCGGATGAGGACAGGGCCACAGAAATGCAAAAGAGATATGCTGTTTTGTAAGTCACGTGATTTAAAAAATATATACTTTGCATAAATTCTTGTTTTGTTTATACTACATTGTAAGTTCACATGTGCATTTGCGAAAAAAACTGGAATTGAAGTTAAGCTTTCCCGCCGATTTGATGCAAGGGAATTATTAAAATTTAGTGGAATGATTGTTGATGTTCTTAAATGATGTTGCCTGAATACAGAGTGTTTCAAAGATTTCGCTCTACCATTTTAGTACACCTAAAATTGACGTGGAGACTGAGCTTTACAATTAATTTCCGTAATTAAAATTTACTTCTTGCTGTACAGCACGGTTCTACAAAATTTTGACAATGCATTTCATGCTTTTTATAGGAAAATATCTTTATTGATCTTTAGTAAAACTCTTAGATACAAAATTATCGCGCGAAATCTTTGAAACACCCTGTGTATCTGCGTGTCAAGGTCGTCTTTGAGGAAGCAGTTGAAAAGTTTGAAAGGAATTTGAATGATTTTTGGAAATAATAAAGTTTTGAATAACTTTTTAGACAAACTTTAAAAATCTAGGGTTAATTTGGAATTTCTGGAAACAGAAATAACAAGCTAAATTTTAAAAACTGTACTATTTTTTTATGAATAAAGGTTTTAATTTAAAAAATTTCAAATTAATTACTTTAAATATTTTTCACACGTCATTAAAAAACTTTTAAAAACCTGCATTTTTTACAGTTTTTGCTGCATTTTTTGCAAAAAATAGCAGAACTCCCATGAAAACGCCAACTCGTTGATTCGAGTAGTCGTAAAAGTTGATTCGAGATTTTTTCAATATCGAATTTGAATCATCTGGTTTCTTCCCATTAAAATTTGTAGGGAGACTCCCAACTTTGAAAGCCAAAAATTAGCAGCTGGACATTCCTACATTTTAAACAGTTTTGGGTGGATTTTCTTCGCAAAAAATATAGCAGAACTCCGAGGGAAACGTTAACTTTTTCCGAATTTAAAAGTTGAAGATTTTATTTTTCAATCTCGAATTTGAATCATCTTTTTCCCATTACGACAAACACAAAAAATTTAACATTATTGGAATGAAATATTCCAGGTCAACCTAATTTAATTCCCTGGCATAATTTTTGTAGGGAGACTCCGAGCTTCCTGGAGTACTGGAGTTTCATCTTCCAGTTCCAGTCGATGCTGGCGGGCCCGCTCGTGCTGTACAAGGACTTCACAGAGTTCATCCACACGGACGAGTTCCCTAGCCCGTGGCACGCCGTGCTCAAGAAGATCGCGGTGAGCGTGTTCTTCGCCCTCGTCTTCATCAAGGTGACGCCGTCGTACGGCATCGAGCGGATGAAAGGTATGTTCACATCTACAATCAAATCTTCAATCCCTGCAAATAAAGGCATGAGGGTGGCTGTTGTTGGAATTACGGAATATTTAAATTTGGTATCATTCTGTCCGCAAAAACTTGGCTACCTGAAAGCGCGATGCTCTCTGACTAAACTATTAAATTGAGCTAAATTCGGGTTTTGAACAAGTAGGCTTCCATACAAGGAAAATCATTTAAATTGTATCTTCAGTCTCTCAGTGCCCGTCCGCGAAGTTTTGTATTTACACTTGAACTTCTCTATAAGCATAATCCAGGCAAAAATATTTTACCATTTTTCACAGACTTGCTCATACAATGTAAAAAGCTCCCTTCGCAGATATGCATGAAGCAAAAAATACGTGAGACATTGTCATCTTACAGTTATCATTTTGCGTACAGTGCACTCTCCATATAAGCGCAACTTGATATAAGGACGCCTCCTTATAAGGGCTGGTATTTTTTCGCCCATTCGCCAAGTTACTGCATATTTATTGCTCTCCATATTGGAAAGCCTGCCTTTCTGCGTTTTTTCTTATCTCGGACCTTAACATTGAAATTTATGCCTAGAAAAAAGTTATTCTTCAAGAGAGGCTCTTCAACATGCAAAATCTCTCATGGGTATAAAATGCTACGACATTGGGGGGTATGCTTATAGAGAAGTTCCACTGTACATTTTAGTGCATTTCTGAACACTTTTTGAAAACAGGGTTTGAAATTGTTTTAACTCCGTAAATTAATTATGAAAGAGAGTTGCTCCAAGATTATTTTTCTCATTTGATGCTCAACCAGAGATTGCCATGGAAAAAACGGTTGGGAAATAACGGGTGGGAAATAACGGATTTCCCGTATTTCCCACCTACTTAATATTCACAAAAAAATGGGAAATAACGGGAAACGTGCGAAATAATCTTTTTAGCTGCCAAATTGCAGACATGGCAATTTGAAATAAATTATAAAGCTAAAATTAGCACTTTGCTGCCTATTCCTGGTGCTACAATGACATTTTGACTTTTGAATGATGTTTAGCGTTTCTTGACAAGTGGCGGTAAAACACCGCGGACATGTTTTGACCGTCATCATGCAACTCAACCCGCGGTAATTCATCGCGGACTGAATTTGGCAAAAACAGTAATTTCGACTTGAATTGCTTTTGACATTGTTTAATGCGACTATGTCCCACATAATCCGAATAATTGTATGTGCTTCAGGCTATTTTTAATTGAATTTTTGCTATTCTCCCAATTTCCGAATATTTTCCGAGACAGTGGGAAATCAAATTATTTCTCACAATGACAATCTCTGTGCACAACCAACACCCAAGCCACCACTTTTTTTCATGATATTTGGATATTTACATCACCATTCAGATAATTGGGAATGTCGAACTTTGCCTGTAAACAAAAAACGCATTGGGTTATTATTTCTATTAGCTGCTTGTCTAGTCCTTTTTTGAGAGATAGTGATTCATGTGCCGATTCTGGAGGAGCTATCATTGATTGCGCCATTGAAATAGCAAGACAACCAAATTTGGCCCAAATTTTGATTTCATAAAATTTGCCAAGCTTTGTTGTCTTATTGAAAAGAAGTTTCGAATTTTCAAGTTCATTTTTGAAAAAAAAATACAAAATATTTTCTTTGCCACATTAAACCTTGATTTTGGACTTCCAATATGACAATGGGAGAGGGTCCGGAGTTCTTTTGTCGTTTAAATATAAACGATTGGGTCTTAGAACATGTAGATTGTACCATTCAGAAGAAATTCGCACGGGCTATCTGTGACACAAAAGCGCAAGGGAAAATCAAGTTCAAAGTAGTCGCCCTAACCAAGCAAAGCTCTATCTGGAGTCATCGCATTAGTTCTATATTTAAATTAGATAACATCCTGTCCGCAAAATCTTTGCCATCCTTCAGCGAGTAATTGGTATCTGTCGATCTGTCATAATTGAGCTAAATCCGTGCATTCAACAAGTAGACTTCCATACAAGGAAAACAGGCCACAAATCTGACGTGCGGAAGCCTTCACGTTTCGTCTTTGTCTTCGAATTTCTCAATCTGTGATTGGCTGGGAGCATTCCCCGCCAATCACAGCTAAGGACAAAGGCGAAACGTGAAGGCTTCCGCACGTTAGATTTGTGTTCTGAAGGAAAATCATGTCCAACCCCCGAAATGTCCAACCCCCGAGATGCCCAACCCCCGAGATGTCCAACCCCCGAGATATGTCCATGTCATTTAGCAATCATATTTGCGGGAGTCATCCTGTCACCCGGCCTTAGTAAATCTTTGATTGCACCGAATTCCAAATGCTGGCTGGTATTACCGAAAACGCATGGTGTATAATAGGGGCGATCCATAAACGACGTCACGGTCTGGGGGAGGGACGGGGTGTTAGGATGAGCGTGACGCGCAATGTTTATGCAAATTAGGAATGCCGTGACAAGGGGGAAGAGGCGTCTCAGAAAAAGTTTTTTTAACGTGACGTCGTTTATGGATCGTCCCATACTAGCAGTAGTCTTTACGAAACTATTTAAAATAATTTTATCTTACGTTATGCGCAATCGCCTTTCCACATTTATTTAGCCAGACACAAGCCTTACCAAACACTTTGCAATTAATAAACCATTGGCCGTCCCTAAAATTCTGCATTTGCCCCAGACTATTACAATTCTTTGGTTTCTCTCATTCCGGTTATTTTCACACTTTACCATCCAAAATACCGCAAGAAATACGTAAATATGAATATTTTGCAAGCTTTGGGGTCACCCATTGAAGTCCGACCTGGGTAAATAATTCAGTAGTTGCCTAGGTTAGTTAGTCGAAAGCAATAGCTTTGTGCTCGTACTTGCAACAGAATACAATTTATGACAGGGGTTACATGATACACTTTGTTAGGGCTCAAATTTGGAAAACCCTGAAACTGGCAAATGTTGGTAAAAACCGCCAAATACCGTTTTATTTGAATCGGGGTCATAAGAGACAGTTGATCAATGAGTTGACATCTTGTGATGGTCTGAAAAACTTTTTAATTTTGAATCAGCTTCGGTGCTGACATTTTCACCAGTGGTAGAATCGGGTAGAATTTAAAAAAATGCCATCTTGGACACAGATGAATCCAGCTTTCAAAGCTGGTCAAAAACTCTAATGTTTTATTTATACTCAATGTTCAAAGTGGGAAAAACTCAATGGCCGGGGAAAGGGGCATCGTGAGACAAAAATTTCATGCATTCAGCAACGTTTTAGGCAGTTTTGACCATTTCTTAAAGCTTTTTCCCCGGGAATAACATTTTTCCCGTTCCACCGGGAAAAAAACCTCCAATGTGGTAGATATCCAACACAATTACCTTATTTTCACATAATTCTTCATGTCTTCCTCCAAAGATTCCGACTTCCTGTGGGACACAACGTTCCTCTACAGAATGTTCTACGTGACAATTGCGACAATGTTAGAGCGCGCCAAGTACTACCACGCGTGGATCCTCGCGGACGCCGTGTGCAACGCCTCGGGCCTCGGATATGACAAGCAGAGCAAGACCTGGGACCTGGTCACGAACGTCGACGCCCTTAGCTTCGAGCTCGGTCTCAATCTCAAGGAGAGTCTCGACGCGTGGAACCGCGGCACGATGAAGTGGCTAAGACACGTTGTGTATGAGCGCGCCAGCCCTAAAATTCGCACCGTGGCGACGTACGCCATGTCCGCGATTTGGCATGGCTTTTATCCCGGGTACTATGTTACCTTCTTCACGGGTGCTCTGTTCACTTCAGCGGGAAGACAGGTTCGTGAAATAAAAAAACACTTAAATTAACATAATTTGCATAAAAAGAAAAAAACTGTTGGCGTTTTTTCAGCGTTTTAAAGTAGATTTTAGGGGGAAATGGTTGGTAGCCCAATTTTCAGAAATGGCTCTTTAATTTACGTCCAAGCAAAATAATTTTTTGCTAATTTTATTGTTTGAAAGTTTGGAAAGTATCAGAAATTGGCTATTTTTGGATGGCAGACAATTATTTTCGGCGTCAAAGTGGATTTTTTTAAAAAAAAAATTCATTTGAAGTTATATGAGCAAAAATAATTTTTATTGGCGTCGAAATTAGTAAAATTAGCAAAAAACTGTTGAGGTCGTTTTTTCGGTAGCAAAATCCGCAGAAATTGCTTTTATTTGCGTCGAAGCAAGAATAATTTTTGCTAATTTTATTGTTTCAAAAACTTAAAAGGTACCAGAATTTAACTATTTCTGGATGGCAAACAATAATTCTTGGCGGCGTCAAAGTTGTTTTTTAATTATTCAGTCGAAGTATATGAGCAAAAATGGTTTTGATTACTAACGAAATTAGCATAATTTGCAAAAAGTATCGTTGGTGTTGTTTGGGAAATGGTTGGAAGCCAAATCTGCAGAAATAGCTTTTTCAATTGCGTCGAAGCAAGAATAAGTTTGCTAATTTTATTGTATCAAAGTTTGAAAAACGTTAGAATTTGCCTATTTCTCAGATAGCTGGACAGCAGAAAATGCTTCTCGGCGTCAAAGTTGATTTTTTTAAAATGAAAAAATATTCCATAGAATGTACATGTGGAAAAATAGCTTTGATT
Source organism: Seira sanloemensis (assembly GCA_027743915.1). Classification (NCBI taxonomy): domain Eukaryota; kingdom Metazoa; phylum Arthropoda; class Collembola; order Entomobryomorpha; family Entomobryidae; genus Seira; species Seira sanloemensis. Next base: position 6,703 of record JAHZMY010003715.1, read on the forward strand.
GGCTTCGAAATGCGACAATCAGACATTATATTTTTGACGATTGTATATTAAGAATTTCGACATTTGCATTTTTTCGCAAAAATTTGAAAGATCTAAATGTGCTTGATGACGCTAGATGATTCTTAATATCCATCAAAATACGAAGGATGCAAATGTTGCCATTCTTCGCAAATTCTCCCTTCAGTTTTCTTCGGCTGGCGCCAAAATAAATTATTGCGAACTTTATACTTGGAAACTTAAATTGGTGAAATTTTCAGGTGCGCAGGACGATTCGACCCCTGTTCATCCGGGACCGGGGAACCAAGATAGCGTACGACTTTGTCACGTGGTTCGTCACCCGCCTGGCCATAGCCTATGTCACATTCAGCTTCGTCATTCTCGACTTCATCCCCAGCATCATTCTCGCATAGTAAGTGCTAAATTCAGCAATTCCTCACGAAAATAAGGAAACATAATTAACATGACAACACGTTTTTGAAAATACTTTTTATCTAGTAGTTCCAAGATATCCCTTATAAGTGTTCCAATATTTTTTTTATTCCAAACAAAGTTGAGTCCAAGACCGGTATATTTTAATAGTCACTTAGGGAAAGACATAAGGGAAGTCCGACCCATTAAATTCAAACGGCTACTTTCGTCGCTCGGATTGTTATTGATTATTTATTTTAAAAATAATTTTCGTGGATTTAAAAACCAATCAATAAAAATTGGCGAATCTAAAACAACAATTTTTTCCTATATTTTTTTTAAACTTCGCACGTGTTTATTTGTTTGTGTTTAAATCAACGGAAATTCTTTCTTAATAATCAATAATAATCAGTGTTGGGGCTTTTCCCAGCCACTGGTTTTTTCCAGTGAGATGGGAAAAACATTTTTCCCAGAAAATGTCCAAAACTGCGCAAAACTGTCCAAAAAGTACACTTAATGCATTACATTATTCGTTGCACGATGCCCCCAGCCGTTGAGTTTTTCCCAATTTGAACAATGTGTTTATTGCACTGAAGTTTTGAACAATTTTGGGCAGCTAGGTTTTGCACGTCCAAAATGGTAAATAGCGGTATTTACCGGTAAATGCCAATTTCAGGTTTCCCTGATTCCAAACCTAATAACAATCCCTGCGACGAATTTAGCCGTTTGAATTGGACGGGTCGGTCTTCTACATTACATTCTACCGATGTTGGTTAAGTCCACCTCTCAAACTTTTCAAGAATCCTTGTCTAGAGCTCGCATGCCATCCCAACATTTCTTCGATAATAATATTTTTTCATTAACACGAAGATTAATAGGATGTTTCAAAGGTTTCGCTTTAAAATTTAAATACATCGTACATAAAACCTTGGGAAACTGTGATTCCAATATCCTTGGCTACCAAATGGTAGAGCGAGATCTTTGAAACACCCTGTACATACCTAAGTCTGTAAGAAATGAATGCATTGTTTTTGTTTTCAGTCGCCTCTTCTTCTGTTTCCACTTCGCGGCGTTCGGCGCCCTCTTCGCCCTCCCGAAGCTGTCGAAGCGTTTATCCCCATCTTCAAAGCCATCATCTACTGCAGCAGTTGCACCTAGCACGCAACCAGAGTCACTGGCAACCAGAGCCAGCCCATTGAAGACACCCTCCTCACATGAAGAGCCGCTTCATGAGCCACAAAATCCTGCAGCACTCCCCGACTCCCAATCAGCACAATCGGACACAGTCCGCGGACCAACGAGGACAAAAGAGAGGCGCGACCGGGATGACGAGACGGAGTTTCCGCAGATCACGAGTTTTCTCAAAACTTCGACGGAAAATGACGTGTGGACGAGTTGGACCAAGACGAGTCAGAGCAACTTGAATAGCAATACGATTCAATTGAAGACGGGCTGAGATGTAGAAATTTACCTTAGGGACGATCCATAAAGTATGTAACGCAAAAAAAAAAACAAAACTTTTTTGACCCCTATACGTTGTAGGTTAGAGTAACCTCATCGCGTTGTGTCACAAATTATCGGGTCCTCCCCCTTTCAGTGCGTTACGTACTTTATGGATCGTCCCTAAATTAAAAAAATAGCTTAATTATTTTTTAAATTATTTTAGAAAGGCTTCCTCGGTCGAGGTGACGAAAAAAGGCGTTGTGAAAGTTGTGATCTGTTTAAAGAGAAAAAGTTTATATTATTATTATTATGAACGAAATTGTATAAAAGAAGTTAATTAATGATATGAGAGTTTATAATTTACAAAAGGCGGAGAGATTAACTAGAGCAAATTTTTATGTAAGGTAGTTAATTAATTAAAGTGGATCGAGAAAGTTGACGGAATGGTTTAGAACGTACATAACTACTATGAACTAAATATCGAGCGTGAACATAGAAAAACGGCTATTTTATTTTTGTATGAAAAAATTGACGCGTGATTTTGTTGCCGTATGCAGAAAGGAAAATATCGGCTGTGAATTCGTAAAATGGGGTATGTGCAAAAGCTGTCGTGTGTAAAAAAAAGAAGCTATATGCAAAAACCTGCTTTTGAGAAATTCGATAAAGAAGACTTGGTATAGTAATATATATGATTATGTGAAAAATAACTTTTTAATTACAAATTTGAAATTTGTCAATCAATTTAGACGAAACTTTTTCAATTCGTGGCAGAAGATTTAATGTAGAATTTTTTTGGACACCTTTTCGCAATATGCCCCAAAAATTACAAACGACAGCTATCGCATAGAGCCTTTTTTAGAAACAACAATTTTTTTGCATGTACCCAATTATACGAATTCATAATCGATACGCTGTTTTTAGATAGCATATGTCCATTTTTTCATATCGCAGCAAAATCATATGTAGCCATGTTGTCATCCATCAATTTCATATAGCCTTTTCCAAATGCACGCTCGATATGTAAAAAAGGAATAAATCGACGCTGTATTTTGCCAAGAAAAATTTGCTTCAAAATTTGTGGTATCAAAAATATTCAAATTCGATTTTTTTGCTTTGCTTGAGTGTACTTTTTTTGGCGAATCGGTGGTGCATCGACTGTGATTACTGCAAAAATTGGGGTAAAAAATTTAAAGAAACAATCAAAAAAGTTTGAATTTGATGTAAATGATTCGATTTTCTACATTTATTAGCAAATTTTTGCAAAAAAAAGCAGCGTGCCTATTTTTGATATTAATGACAAATTTAGCCACATATTTTCGCTCACTACCGACAGGATTTTTATTTTTTTAAAATCGGTTTCTCAAGTTGCCCCGAAAAAGTCATGCAACCACATCTCCACAGGAAGTAACCTTATTCCAACAATTCCAATGTTCACGAAACGATCGTAGTCGTTATTGGCTGTCAGCCAGAGAAATATTAAAAATCGTTAAAAATCGGTCCAAATGGCCAAATCAAGAATTCTTCTCGAAAAATCCGAACGTTAAACTCAGGCTTCCAACGGGTGTGAAATGGTGAATTTCACATAAATTTATTTTTACACCTACTTTTTCAAAACAATGAAACTAAAAAAACAGACCGAAGATATTTTAATCTATCAGTTCGAAATTCTTTCAAATCATAGAAAATTCAAATATCCGTGACCAACCCCGCACTTTATGTTTTGAAGCCATTACGAATTTACGATTGGAATGACTGTAAAGTTTCGAATAATCTCTTGGCAAAGTACAGCGACGATATTTTCTTCTTTTTTGTTTATGCTAACGATAGTCTAAGCTTATAAATAGAAAAACTTTATATTTAAAAATACGGAAGAATTTTTAAGACTGCAAAAAGGCAAGCCTACTTCTTGACTCATGCTGACGATAATCTTCTATCTTCGACTTAATGAAAATGGGATGAAATGCAAGGAAAATAATGACACAAAAAATACAGTACACTTAAAAGAAACTGCAACATGAGACAATCCAATTTCTAAATAGTTTTCAAATAAATGTTGTTTTTCTCTCTCACTCTCTCAAGTCTTTATTTTGTACTTTAATGAAACGAGTGTCCCGTGTCTTGAAAGAAATGACTTTAAATACTTTAATTAAAGTGTGTGCATACTTATAGTACTCATATGAAAATATTTCACAAAAATATATAATGCAAAAATTACATACACTAAGTTTAGGTTAATGATATGTATATGTAGAGTTAGAGCAGAACTATTTAAGACAGAAAAAAAAACAGAAAAAAATACTTAGAAACTTTTGAATATTATTACTAAGTTTGACGACGCTCGAAAAAAAACCTGTCAAGCGAAGAAAGTTCCTGGTGCTGGTTGAATCTACAAAAAAATTAATGTGGATTCAAATTCAATCCTAATAAAAAAACAAATCAGGAAGGACATGCAAATTACGTTGTAAAGCCAAAAAAATGGTAAACGGCGGTAAAATTTTGCTTCGATTCGGGGAAAAACTAAAATTGGTAAATACCGTTAAAATCAGACAAAGACCGTTAAAAACCGATGAATACCGTTAAAATTCGGTAAATACCGGTGAAACCGTTAAATACCGTTAAAATCTATGATAAATACCATTTTCGAAATTCAAAACCTTAGCTGCCCAACACTGTCCAAAACTCCGATGCCATATGCTCAATTAGAAAATCCGGGGGAAATGGCTGGGGGCAATTTGATACAAGTGAGGTTGTGTGGGTACATTCAGGGGACACTATTTTGGACAGTTTTAAACAGTTTGGACAGTTTCCCGGGAGAAACGTCTATCCCAGCTCACTGAGAACAACCTTTACGTGGAGAATCCTCAAACCTCAAGCCTCTTTCTCCAGATAAAATTCAACCAGCACCCGGAATCCTTTGCTTGTGCGTGTTTTTGAAAAATAAAAACCACTCGGTTCTGCAATTTCAGTATTATGACCTGACAATAATTTTCTGTAGCTCTGCGTTTTACATAATAGCTACATACACACTTACTCTATGCAAATGAGGTTTATGACAAATAGACGCAAGAAAAAGACGGTGTTAGTATTTAAATACCTGCATATGTAACTATGTATTTAATTTAATCTCGCTAATTTATTCTCAAACATGAAATATTCACTTCAGAAACAAAACATATGTCTCGGTTAAAAAAATAGGCCAAAAAAATGTTATGTATGTTTGTAAATGAGACAAAGAGTCGTGCAAATGTTCTTTTGATTGCTTTCGTTCCAAAAAATGTGAAAAATGTCTTTTTGCGTGTCTTTTTTATTGTACATAAAATAGTCAACAACGAAACAAAATATATAATAATCATAGCATATAATAATAGTTTATAACTTGTATCACAATGCATGCAAATAAAAACAGAGATGATATTTACGTAATAAATAAATATACACATGTAACAACAACGAATTCTAAAAGGGAACAGGGACTAAAAACTTCTTAAAATCTTAAACTGCGCAGCCGCATACAACATTAAAATACGAATGGCAGAATACTTTTTTTTTGAATGACGTCGAAAAGCTACAAAGTTCATAAATTTTCTTTTCAAAATTGGCCAGGAACGTGATTGACAACTTTCGAGAACAAAACGTTTTTAACGTTAGGATCGCTTAACCTTAATAATCCAGTAAGTTTTTGAAACATTTTACCATGAAAATTTGGCCTTGGCTAAAATATAAAATCCGCGCAAGGGAGGAGTTTTCAGTGTCAGTCGAACTTGGAGGAAAGGAGGCGCAAAAAACAAACTTTCAAATTATGGGCCAACTAATTATTAAGGACCGACCTCGGAGGTCATTTCTGTTTTTGGCTTGTCCGTACGTCCGTACGTCCGTACGTCTGTACGTCTGTGCACAC
>JAHZMY010003716.1:0-19072 GCA_027743915.1 Seira sanloemensis
CGGAAAACATTTGAAGAGCAAAACTACAGTTTGATGACACACACATGCAGTGTCACGGTGGATTTTGAAAATGATGATGAATTCTGGGTCATATCAGTTTCGCCAGCAGCACAGCGACCAGATTTTACCAATTTCTATAAAAGAAACTGTTTATCCGTTGAGGACTTAGTCACTCGATGAACGGCAATGAGTGATGTCTAAATCTCGGACTGTTCTCCTGCTGAAGTAAAACCTAAAGTTTGCCTAATTTCAAGAGAACCTAATAAAAATAAAATCCAATGTGTTAGGTCTACACAGAGCATTTCAGAGCATTTATTGGGTTACATCATGTCCCCTACTGCATCCTCATTTCCGTTTCGTTCCCCAACAAAACGAAAACGTAAAGCTGGTAGTGAAATCATTGCCGACTCATGGAAAGTTGGGTGCCTTTCCATGTACAAAAACAATAAAAATGTCTCACGGAAATTGCTTTCATCTCACAAGGTCTCCTCAATTAGCAGTGTCAGTGATGTTTATGGGAGGAACCTTGCTACTTTTCTGAAGAACGGGATCGTATTCCCTCTTTTATTCGTTTTCATTGCAATTTACTGTATTGATTCGACCGAGTGCGCGAGTCAAGTGTCACCTTCAACTGTAAACGGATTAGGGAAACCAATCTCATCAGCCTCTACATCCCGAGCTGATGGAAAAGATGGGAGAGGTAATGCGGATGACAACGAATCATCCTCAAATCATCATCATCATCACAGCTACCACCGTCATCGACACGGCAGTTCCTCAGGCAAGAACTCACCCCATTCTTCATCTTCATCATCCTCGTCTTCAATCTATCCATCAAGTTCCGCTTACGGATATCCAGACTACTACAGTCCAGGTTTTAAAAAAGAATATCAAAATCTAACCTTTTTTTGCTCTACTTCCATTTACTGTTTCGTCCTGGCTTTTTTATTTTAAAACGATCCTTTAATACCTAATTCTTACAGGAAGAAGAGAGATTGCCTCATTTCCACTTTTTGCCATAATATCCCGTTTCTCCAACTCAATACGATGCTTTATTTGAGAAAATATGTGAAAAAATGAAAATTAAATTATTTACGGGAATCATCCCTCCCTTCTCTTCAACTTTTCTTTGAGTGTATTTTTTTTGGAACAGGAGACTAGAAGAACATACATAGGCAAATAAAATTGGCGTTTTTATGATGAACGTATGCACATTTTTTTCGCTCTCTGATCTCTCCTTTGTAGACTCTTTCTATGAGCCCCGGTACTACGAAAGGCCTTCAAGGGAATTTAGCGCAAGATCCACTACATATCCAGCCATGGCTTCTGCTGCCAGTTCCCAAGTGGGATTTGCTGGTAAGTAGAAAGGAAAAAAGAGAAGAAGATTTAGTTAAGCGAAATATGATACTTTCGTATGATCTTACAATGTGCATCATCATCATCTTTATATGATAAACTCGCCATGTGCGATGGAAAGTAAGTGGTCAAACTGTGTTGTATTCTCTGTGAAAACGAGGGGCAAAATGGATTCACTTATGGATAACAGCGTGATCCTTGCTTTCCATTACAGCTTTGCAACGTTACGTGCGTTGGCGATGGCATTCAAATCCATTTTATTCTCTCAATGACCCTTTAGGAGGAAGATGTGGTGGTATATGACAAGGAAAATGCATTATCACAAGAAAAATAAATTGCATGCTATCGCGAGCACAGAATCCCTTTTATCCCTTTGTTAGGATTTGATTTGATTCTGATTTTTTGTGTGTGGCTCAGTAATTTTTGGTAATCCGTGTTTCCTCCCTTGTAGACACGGAGTACGGGGGATTAGCTTTGGCTACAGGACATGGAGGAGGTCACGGAGGCCACGGGCATGCGCATGGGCATGGGCACGGGCATGATGGAGGGGGATATGGGCATGGACATCACACAACGTAAGCCTCTCTATAGGATTATTGCCACTTTTATTAATTAATGCCCAGTAGCGATCGCCGCGATGATCATAAAGTCATCTGAGAACATTGACCTAAAATGTGTAATCTGGATTAGAGACAGACTGTTCCACTAATGAGCTTTGTAAATTGGAGCAAACTGGGATGTATAGAGATGATCTTTATTGAATGTCTGAAATTCGGATGCGTATGGCACCCCTCTGCGAATATTGCATTGGTAGCTTGTGTTATTAACTAATGGGGTTTTCGCAGATACTACAAAACCGTTAATAAGCTGGATCAGTCCTCATTGGGACTTCTAGGATTACTTGGATTGCTTTCCCTGCTTTCGGTACGGTTTTCATTCCAGTGGATTCTCTCTTTTGCAAAATTTCGTGAGAGTTGCTGCTGGATTGGATGTAACATGATATTATGCTATATTGACTACTACGTTTTAGAATGTTTTGATGCTGCTAACGACAACTGCAAGAGCGTCGTCGATGGCTCCAGCCCCTGCTGCAGGTGGCTTGGTCGATTTGAGAATTAAAAGGGACACCATGATGTTTGTTAAGGTGAAAGACAACCAAGAGGAGGAACACAGGGGAAGGAGAAGTGTCGTTGAACGACTGAGTCGCTTAATCCTACCATCGCTGGTAACATTCCACAGCAATCAAGTAAGCATGGTAAATCCGTAACCCGCTTTTGATTTGAACATTGTTACCACTTTCATTGCAGAACATTGTTGGTCACGCAAAGGATGGAAGAATTCCGATCAATTGCACATACCAAGAAGTTTGCAAAACCAACAGGGTTTTAATTGAAATTTTTGGTGCCGACGGTGGCCGTCCTGTGGGTTCGGTTTTGAGGTAATTCGTTCATCCACTATTCAACAATTATAGTATAAACATATAATTTCTAGTCTATTGAGGTTTTATAGAGGGAACTGGGGCGAAATGATACTTGTTGGAATTTCACTCATGCTTACATACCTTGTGCTTTTAATTTGTCGCGACACTCTTATTGATTAGTGATTATGATTTTGGCAAAGTTACAAGAGAGATGAAAAATGGTTTATTGAATTCTTGGAGAATGGTCTTTATAGCATTGTAATGTGAATACTTGTAGTTTTATAAATTGTCTAAAAAGGGATATTGCTTTTGAGGAATTTGTATGCTCAACTTTGTCACGATGTCCTTGTTTCAAGGGCCATCGACAGAATTGGGCAAGCTATTGTAAACCTACGCTCCTTTACTTTCCCCGTTTATTTTCAGCACGGCAATTGCCAAACTGCTGTCAGACAACAATAGCAAAAAAGATCACCATTATCATCACCGAGCAAGCATCAAAGTCAAAAGTCATCATGAAAGAGTTCCAGGAACCGATGAACCAGCGTTGGTCCTCATTGAAAAGCTCTTACAACAAGCTGGGCTCGCCGGGCGGAATGGAGAGGATTGCGAAATCGCATACCCAACTTGTGCAGCTTTGTTGAGTGGCAGTAGTGAGGATGATGAAAAGGATTACTCCTCAGTTAATGACATCAAGAAGAAAAGAGCAGGCCAGGTTCAATTGCCAATGCTAATTTCACCTGAACATGCCTTAGCCATCATTCTAGGTCAAAGCCATGGCTAGAGGGAAACTAATGCTTCATGATTATAAATTAATTTATGCACATTTACCAAGCAAAAGTTTTCATTTTTACGCACATGTATGACATCTACATAATGTATGTACTTATTGGACTGACTTAAGACATGACTAAAACAAAGACTTAAGTTGGACAAGGACAAGGAAAAGACGCATGACACGCACGCAGATATTCTAAAAACCATACAGGTTTTAGACTTGTTTTAGACTCATGTATAATGCCGCAACGACCTTTAAAACACTTTGTTATATACATATATGCATGTATGCAGCGTCAAAGCTACTTACTTGTAGCTGAACTTAAAACGAATACACTGACGACTAACTACTTTGAAGACGTGACAAAGACGTATCGACTCGACTGATTGGCAGTTAATTAGGCTATCTTTGAGTAATACAGCTAGTATCTATTGAAATGTTAATGACAAGTGAAACTTCTAGAAAACGTGATAGTAACTGCTCACGTAAGGTTGATTCGTTGTGCCAATTCTTTAGTTCAAATTAGGTCTTTAAAATAGCCCAATCTAAATTTTTAACGCAAGCGATTAAGCAACAAATTTTTCTGTTTGTTAAATCTAGTTGCTTTATATAATTAAATGTTTCGCCTACATATAAATACTAAGGCTATACAGAGTATACTATATTTAGATATTAGTAGAAAATCTTTTTATGCCATTTAAACTTAATCTATGACTGTAAGTTGAGAATACTGACCAGGACATTTGCACCGACTTCTGACATTAGCTGGTATATGACTTGACTACATATTATTGACACCGTACAAACTGTATGCGGATTTATAATTCTGACATTTTAGACAGACATTGTACTTGCTAACTACTTTCGCAGTTTCCTTACAAAAATACTTTTACACTACTGCTGATCTGCTTTGAACATTACGACATGTTGACGATCTATACGACAAAAATAGCTATAAGTGTGTTATTGGTATTTATTTATTGATTTTTATAAATTATTTAAATTATCGTGTTATATCAATAAAGGAATCATCTTCAAATTCGATACGTTGCATCATAATGGCCCAAGTGATGTTTTCCTGCTACATGCCTTTTATGTTGATGTGATCCAGATTGCATTGTAAAAAAGCAATCTCGAAAGTTGTCGGGCGAGTTTTGAGTTTTCAAGCTGACCACGAAACAAGACGAAAATTGCGAATGAAAAAAAACAATCAATCACCACTCAGCGGAAGTTGAAATAGGATGTGCTATATAACAAAAGCTTTGGATTCTCGGCAACTCTTTTCGCTTGACAGCATTCCGCGTTGCTAATGGCTGCCTAGTCCAGTGCACATTCGAAATAGACTTGGGTCTTTTTGGAAACCATAACGTTATATCGTGCAATGAGCAATGATGATAAGAAATTAAAGCTGCACATAATCCTGATATTCATCAGACAAAATCGATAAAATCCTAAGGCGCGTGAGCAACAATACAAACCTATGTAAAATATCATATCTTTCATGTCTCAGTTTGTAAAGCAATAGATTGCGCAATTATTTTATAAAACTTTGGAAATTTAAAACCAATAGTTTAATGAAGTTCGTATGCATTTTTAGTACTATAATTTACTTTTTATAGTAATTTTTATGGAAATTAATGGGTTTGAATTGTCAATATTCTACTGCATCAATTGTAACTTAGAAGACACAATAGACGTGCTAAAAGACTTTGCCTTTCATCTGGTCTCACTGGCCATTAAAATTTGTACAACGAGCAGAGCAATTTGGCATATTACATCTCAAATCTCTTTCATGTATTTTGCTGTGCAGACCTTTTTCAAGATCTTGATGCAAGACGGTTTGCTCATTGATGCATTCATTCAATTTACAAGTCAGTGCGTTAGATGCAAAATCAGATGAAAAAATACTTGTTTTCACTTTCTTTTGAATCAATTTATAATAAGAGAGGAGGACAGAGTGGAAGTACGCATCAGAAACTCGTGCAAAATAGCATCTTTCTGTTATCTTGTTTTATGGGTTACCATTGCCCTTCCTTACAACTCATTTCCGTTTGCTTCTTGTGGAAAGATCTTGACAATCTGCTCTTTTGCTTTTTTCTGCTTCACATAATTATTCATATCAAATGTGCTTATTTTGCTCTCTTACCATCCATTCATATTCATCCAAGATATTATCGCAAAATTTTTAATGAATCGTGTAACAATTTAATTGCTTCTTTAGATGCGAATAGAAAAAAAATCCTAATTTTTTTCCTTCGCTTCGGAAGTGATCAGAAGAATATAATTGGCAACAGGTTTTCCTCTTTCTACAGAAATATAGACCCAGTGACCTATATCATCTACCGTTTGAACAACATGCATGTTCGTTGTTGATGCTCGACTGATATAATGTATCTTTTGGTAGGTATTCTAGTTAGCAGACATGTAGACCGTCAACTGCTCCTATTCATTTTTGACGAATTTGCTCTTTGCACTTCGTCGACACAAGGAAGTTGCATAATCATTGAGAGAGGGAACTTTTTGCCTGCCATCAAAAAGAAGGATGTGTTCATTCTCCGTGCATTCCTTTGTATCAGGAAGAAGGAGGGCCCTTTGCGCATATTTTGCGTATTACTCCACATTATATGATTGTTGTTATTAAATCGACATCCTTTCAGTCCATTTATTGGTGTTACGATACTCATCGGGAAAAAATTCTTGCATTTCAGCCCTATATAGTAGCCAGGTAATCTCATTTCTCTTGCATAATTCGCGCTGACAGATGCAAGCCCCAACTGAAATTTGGCACGGCATATAATCTCTTTTTAAAAATTCCTTTTATTTGTGTCTTGACTTTCTTAGAACGCACGGCTAGAAATGGACACGCCGACAGAGATTTAAAGGTAGGGGATAGTAATGAGCCATCAGCTTTGAGCATACATTTGGAGTCGTACACTGAAGCTAATTTTTTATCTGTGTTACAACCTATAATCCTTCCAAATGATTGGCTTCCTGCAAGAAAAAGATTCCATCTCAGTCAAGAATAGGCAATAGTGGAGTCAAAAAGTTTGCGCTGAATCAACTTTCGTGCCATCATCACCGCTGGGAACCACATACCCAAAAAAAAAGTTTTACTTACGCTCACCTAAAGTGTTTCCAATTTCCATCTTTTCGTGCTTGTGTGAGCAAGTGTGTGCAGGAGGGAAAAATACGTCTAGTAAAAGTAATAAACTTACAAGCAAAAAGTTATTTTTCTTCGTGTGCTTTGAAAAAGAAGGTTGAGTGACTTTCCCATTCTTTTCTCCAGTCTGGAAAAGATGGCAAATAACAAGGTTATAATCAACAGTACACTACTACCAGGCTCGTATATTGCGGATGGAAGATTCTACTTGAAGAGAAAGATTGGTGCGGGATCGCATGGGGATGTGTTTCTCTCGAAGGATACCACAACGGATGAGGTTTGTGATGCAATAAATTTTTCCATTTTGCTTACACAAATTATTTCTGTAGAACTGAACCTCTGCTGCTTGGGTATTACCTTTCCCTTTGACTGGTTTGGTGCAGAACGTAATAAATGTTATTACTGTGCAAAAAGCTTGGCTTGACTAGGGTCCAGGAGAACATCATTCATCGTCAATAATTCATCAAATGAAATTTCCATCCTTTAATTTACTCCTCTACTTATGCAACAAAAAACCGCACGAAGCCATAACTTTATTTTGCTTTGGCTCCGAATCAAAAAATACTTGAGGCTTGAGCTTAAGTAGCAAAATAATGCTACAAATAATATATCGAATGAATGTACCTATGTATTCATCTATCTTGTTTTCTTGTCGAAACTCTAGGAAATTGCTGTCAAGCTGGAAAGCTGGGACACCCCAATGATGTGCTTGCAACATGAAAGTAACGTGTACAAACTTCTGGAAGGCGGTGTTGGATTCCCTACTGCGAGGTATAGAAAAGCTACTTTCATGTGACAAGCGACTTTTTGAAGGAAGCAGCTTATTTGTTCACTGGACTCAAATGTGACTTATGTCACATAAGTTATGTGTTTAATTAGAGCAGGCGAATAAAGCAATGGCTTATAAATACATATGTACATGTACATAAAAATAAAGTTGACATTTTTATTAGGAACGTTCAATAAAATTAATCTCTCACATTTCTCGATTTCCTGAGTTGACAAGGGCTATATTTTGTGGGGAAGGGTGTTTATTCAAGAAATTTTAATTGATTGAAATCATTTGTAGGTGGTTTGGCCAAGAAAGTCGTCACAACATTTTGGTTATTGACATGCTCGGCGCACTAAAACATCCTTCAATGCAAATCAATTCCAAAAAATAGATTAAATAGGTAGGTAGGTTTTTGGCCCATTTTTGGGTGTCTAGAAAATAGACTGGTAGAGTTCATGTCATGTCATGTACATATGTACATACTCGATGATTGGGATTCCACAGCTCGGGCTTTCTGTAAGGAGGTTCCGGTACACAAGGTGGGCCTTCGTTCAAAAGTGAATCCTTTACCAGACAAATGTCCTTTTGATCCAGATTTTTTAATATGATATTTGCCGTTTGAACAGCTCGCGTCATTGACGAACTCACGATGGATTTAAACTTGACGTTCATTTTTGCAAGTCTCTTTCCCACCATGGCGGCTTGTTCCTCGCCCAACGAAGTTAGACGTTGCTTGCTGTCATCCTCGTTCGGGTCAATCGTGTACTGCCCATGTCGTACCAGAATCAAGTGTCTTCTCACCTTAGATACTATTGGGCTGGTAGCAGAATCTTCACAAAGGATTCCGTTACTCGTGCCATTGGTGAACTGTTGACCCGATGGCCATATCGCTCCATTCTCTCCAGGCTCCATACTGTCGTTTTTCATGTAAATTTCATGTAAAAGAGAAGTCTTTGCTACATTACTTATGTATTTTGACATTTACTTAAAACGTGATACATGGATACGCACCCATCCCAATTATAATTCCATCTTCGGAAGGGGGGATAATCGAAGCCAGGAACATTGATTCGTAGATCGTCTTCTTCAAAAATTCCTTTGTTACAATTGCAAGCTCTTACGGTTGTAACGGTCGCATAAATTGAGGCTACGACACCCACTCCAACAATGCCTACTTTTCCGAGGTCGCGAACTAAACGAATTGCTGCCCGTTCGTACATGATTTTTCGAAGGTAAATGAATTTTTGTAGTAAGTTGCCCAATGACAAATTGCTTGATGTTATGATTTAGATGGGCAAGTAGGAATTGTACTTGACCCTGAAGCGCATAAAATTACCGAGTATGTTCCCTTGCAAACAGACCATCCAATAAGTATCGAATACAGAAAAGGATAAATAAGATACGTAGCCCCCAGCCCGGCTCTCATCCCTTACCCACCAATCATGTAAAAATGAGAGCGTCAAGATTTAGAAATTTACATGTTCCAAATTATATTTATTTTGACTTGATAAGAAGGTAACACCGAAGCACATAATTTTAGACTAAGTATCTGCTGTGAGGTTCTGTAGTGTGTAGTAAGCAATTTTTGATTTTCAAAAGTCAATGACGAAATCGCTTTCCATGTTGTTGCTGCTGCAGTTGATTACCTGCAATCAAAGCCGCATCTTGAGCTTTCTTTAGCTCCTTCTTCATATACGAATCCATGAATCTGTAGTCCATCAAAATCTCTTGAATCACTTCCGTCATCAACGTTGGCCATGTCCTCTCCAGACGATCAACTTTCTCCACAATTTCCACACCGCTATAAATCAAACGCTTTAGCGTGTCAGATCTCTTCTTCTCATACAGGTCTCGCTTGACCCCGCTCTTATCAGAAATTGCACATCTTTCCTGCTCTTTGCAAACAGGATCAGCTTCTGCAGCGTTTGGATCATTTTCTGCGGGCATTAGGGGCGGACAGTAAACCAACGCTTCTTTTCCAATCACGTCCAGAAGTACAGGATCATCGTCCCAAGCAGTGCAAAAGTTTCCTGAAAATCCTCCCGCTTGCTGGGACGGACTATGTCCTCTATGGTGATGACCAGCGGCTAATCGTTGAGGCTTATCTGATTCATCAAATATCATGATTAATTAACATTTATGAAATAAACAAATAAACAAAAACTTTGGCTAAGTACTTGACTCGTCGGATGAAGTTGACGGCGAGCAGCAACAGAAGCAATGCAGCATGTGAAGGCGTTTAGCGAGAGGCGTCAGTGCCGTTTGAGGGAGACACGACAGAGCAAGAAATCCCAACGACTCAAAGCATTTTGCAGGAGTTGAGGAAGTCACGCCCCCACGATATTCAGAAGAAACCTGTGTGCAAATGACATTACAAAATCCATGAGATTGGTGTGAACTAACTGGACAAAGCTTCAAAAACGTGATGTCACCTCTTTTCCATTGATAACTTGGAGTCCCCAATGCGAAAGTCTGTAGCTAGCATAATGAGCCCATGCTTCATGCGCAACGACTGGGTTCCCCTCTTTCGCAATGTACAACGACGACAATCCTTGCAGATCTGAGAGTGCATCTAGCTGGGCCAGTGTGCACAAATTGTTAGCCCTACAAGCAGCAAGTGAAGTGCATTAAAATCTATTTCAGCTACTTCAAAATCGTTGACCAAATTCGTATCACCATTCCATGATTGCAATCAATGACATGCATATCCGACAATACCTAAAGTGAAAGTGCTCCGCTGACGGATAGACTTGCCGCAGTTTTCCAAAGTATGGAATGATGCTATCGTAAGTAATGTAATGGAACTTGGCTACATTCACATGACATGTCACATTCGAGGTGAAAGCCTGGATACAAATCATTACGCTTAAAATAATAAAATGCAATTTGAAAGACAAAAACAAAACGTTTCCTTTCTCCACAAAACTTTTTACCGTCAGAGCATGTCGCAGGCCACCTTGCCCAAAGACATTTAAAGATTTTCCTTCAACCTCAACTAGAAAGTCGACTCCCTGCTTTCGATACGGTGTTCCTCCAGCATCCTCAACTCCACTACCACCTGGCATTTTTGATACAGTTACAGTTGTGCCATTCACTGGAATCGCTGTGGACCCACTTGCACCTGTTGACGTCCCTCCTGACAAGGTCAGATTGGTGGCGGAGTCGCATCGACGCAGAACCTTGCCGCTGCTTGTTGGCTTTGCTGAGTGATTCATATTGTGATTGTCATTTGCTTTGATGCCAACGCCACTGCTAATGCGTTTAGTGGTCGTCGAGTTTGACCTTGGGGAAAGGTCGGAAGCACTCCCAAAGAGCCTGGCTGCCCGATCACGCAACTAAGAAAATGAATAAAAAGTTTTTTTATTACAAATGTTCAAATGCTTACAGCATTGAAAAGTTTATTACTTTGAGTCGTTGCGATTTTGTTCTGGGAAAAGTTTGCTTCCGGAAAGAAGCGCTATTTTTAAGAAGTCTATTTGTAGTGGCAATGACAGTACTACTCCTTCGGGGGGTTGTGCTAGCAGAGGTCGCCGTAGTGGTTGAGGTGGTCACACTTTGTGCATCCACATCAGCACCACCGTCGTAATCGTAGTCGCACTCGAAATCGCGAATCTCATTTTCATTGTCCTCTTCTTCTTCATCGTCGTCTTCAGGGGATCTAGTAAAGAGTTCGGACGATTCGGGGGGTGTGGATGGAGGAGGCTGCATTCCGGAATCTAGGCTTATGCTGCGTAAATGTTGCAAAAGCTTTGATTTAGCTCGGGACGACGTTGATGATGGTTGAGGCTGATACTCTTCCCTTTCGATGAGCTGCAGAGGACTTGTGGAAGATTTTTCCAGTTCGGTTTTTGAAGGTTGTTCAGAGGATGTGGCTGCGGCAAGGTTTGTACTTGTTGGTGAAGGCACTTTGGAGCCACTATTTATTGCCATAGGCTGACCTGGACCATCGTCTTCTAAGCCAACATTCTTAACCTTCTCGATACTGTCAGTGCCTTCTCCTTCACGAAGCCCATCACGATTAGGCTCGTACGTGGAATTCACTTCTTCCGAAATTGCTTTGTCTTGTATTTCCGTAATCACTTTGATTTCTGATGATGGATCATCTTGACTCATAGTTGGAATGGACGGTGCACTATCCGTTGTCGCCGATGATGCACTCGATTCAAAGACGTTAATATGTTGTAACTCGGATGTTTCCACATTCACAGCTTGCTCAAATTCGAGGATCTCATCCGTGCCTCGAATCAATGGTCTGACCACCGCAACCTTTGTTGACTGTTTATTTTCAGATGCAGTTGATTTTGTAGAGTTGAGGCTGATATTACTTCGACCACTGTCAGTTACTTCCTTCACTGATTTACAATTATTTTCCTCTTTTTGCGTCTCAAAACCCCTTTCATGGTTTATAGGATGATTTGATTGGATAGGGAAAGAGCTTTTGTTATTTATTATTTCTGGTTCAGAATTAGTTGCCGTTTCCTTATTGGAACTGGAATGCGTGTCTGAACTTTTAGACTCATTCTTACTTTTCTCTGTAATTGAGACCATTGGGGTATGTTGAGACAATGAAACGGAGGAAACAGGTTTAATCTCATCGTGGATTTTGCATACAATTTGTGGAGTCCTGGCGAGATCGCCATCAGGTGCTAATGGCTTGCTTTCACTGCAGCTCTCATCATTCTTTTTCTGGCCTGCTTCTGTTGGACCGCTTGGAACGACTGATTTAGTGTCGCCGAGAAGAGACTCCATCTGGTCAAATTCAACCTGCCCATCTGGAAACTGCTCCAGGTCTAAAGTCGCTGGTGGATAAAGCTCATTAAAGTTAGGCCTGGGCTTTGCCGCTTTTGCCGAAATGGTTGCAGAAATAACAGCTTTCATACTCTTTAAAGGCTTTGATTTTCCGTCCGCGGAAGTTGCTGAGCTCTTCACAAAAGTTCTCAGCGACTCCCAGCGACGCCTTGCTTGGTATATGACCTGTTCTCTGGATCCAGGTGGTCCAACAGTCGCGACCAGCTCTTGTTTCAACTTTGCTTCCCTTTTCTTCCGCTCCTCTTCCTCCACCAGCTTAATCTTATGCCACTGTTTTGCTTCCACCTTCATCTCCTCCGTGACGGAGGTCCTGTCCAAACAGCTCAAGTTTGGGAAAAGTGTTAGCACTTGATTCCTGTATTCGGTCCCAGTGACGAACGATGTCAACGGATTGGGTTCTATGATAAGCTCTTGAAGATAAAGTAACTTTCTAAGGGGACCTAAGCACGAGATACTCTGAAGGTCATTGTTAGCAATAAGTAGTCTTTTGAGGTACGGCGCTTTCTGGAGCCCGTCCAAGTTTTTTATTCGGTTTCGCTTGAGATTCAGTTCCGTCAAAGACGACATTCCGTACGGACCAAAGTTGCGTATGTTTCTAAGCAGGTTGCCGGCCAAGTTGAGAACACGCAGGGCGGATAAGGGGCCGAGATTGTCCACGTATCGGAGCTGATTGCCATGCAAATCTAGAATTTCAAGTCGTTTAAGACTATCCATTCCTTCAATTCTTTTGATCCTGGAACAATAAATAAACGATGAATTCATTTTTCAGATAACATTTTTTTAAACTAGATTTTTTAAAAAAAAATACCGATTCTTCCCCAGGAGTAGGACGCGAAGTGAAGGAAGTCCTTGGAGTCCACAAATCCTTTCTACCCGATTGTCATACAAATCCAGCACAACCAACTGGCTTAGTAACGGCACGTTCTCCAATTTGGTGATGAGGTTGTGTTGAAGCGACAGCAATTTGAGCGTTGTACTTTCACCCCCTCCAATGTCTGGGAACAGGCGAAGAGCGCATTTGTCAAGGCGTATGCAGTCGGGATTCTTATCCTTCTCTTCCTTCGTCCGACACACCTGCAACCTTTCTCTTCCTGTTTGAACCTTGGTAGCTATTAAAGGAACGTTGCTGTTTGCTACAGGGGACTTTCCTGTGCCCATCATAATCATTTCTCCAGTGAGCGCGTCTTTCTCCAGAGAATTCTTCTCAAGGCCTCTGGTGGCTTCCGACGAATCATTAAAAGATGTCGGAGAGACAATTTTTGCTTTGAAACTATTGTTCCTAGGGTCAACCAAGTAGGGCATCGATTTTGCTTGTGTCCCTGAACTCGTCTTACAACCAACTTTATGGGAGTGTGCCCGAGCTCGACCAGGGTATTCTGGCCTTGCCCAATTTGGTCCTCCAGTATTTCTCCAGATGGTTGCGACAGGTGCATTGTGGTTGTGCTGGAAATGAAGTTTTTGCTTTGAAGGCGATGTAGCGGAAAAGGGCAAGAATGATTTCCTTTGAGTCGTGTGCGCAAAATTTGGATCCTTCGATGGATTAAAGGAAGGATCAAATGGAAATGTCGTCAATCGAGCTGACTTGGAAGAAAGCGCCCGTCTCCCTTTGGCCCCGATTCCGATTGTTGGCGTCACCTTCAATCCGCTGGAGTCAAACGTATTTTCAGCCACGTTTGGCAGCATTTCATTTTGTACTTTGATCTAACGCTCCAACACAATATTTTTTTTGTAAAAAATGTTCCAAAAATAGAAAAAATATTTTGAACACGCCAAACGTAGTCGAGTAATTCGTAGCTTGTGGTTCACCACCTTTCCAGATCAGGACTGGCTAAATAAAACGTACATGGCTTTTCATTTTTATACGATTTCGTATGTAGAACAAGTTTATTTCCATATTATTATGTACATTGATAATTGAAGGCTTTATCTATTCTTAGTCTCACAGAGTTTCCCTGACTTGTCTAG
The DNA here is from genome assembly GCA_027743915.1 of Seira sanloemensis. Lineage (NCBI taxonomy): Eukaryota > Metazoa > Arthropoda > Collembola > Entomobryomorpha > Entomobryidae > Seira > Seira sanloemensis. Next base: position 14,258 of record JAHZMY010003716.1, read on the forward strand.
TCAATAACAGGAAACTGCAATTTAATACGCGAAAGACATGCCACATATTTACATCCGTCTTTGGTCTTTGATGTTTGTTGGTTCAATTTATTTCTCTCCGAGACTACATCGGTGTTGGTGGTGGTGAAAGTGCTGAAAGTGTGCAATGATGATGATGATGTACCTTTGTCATAGAATAAGGCAAAGATAAGGTAAAAAGCTCAAAGTTCTCCGGCAATCTCTAGTCGTTTTATCAGCTAGTCTTTTATTGTTTATAGGCGTGTACATTTTTACAATGGATAGCGTGACATGTCGCTCACCTACTTTTGTCTCCCTTTTCTTTTCACCAGAGAAAGCGTAAAATTTCGCTTCTTCTTTTTACAAAGAATAGGTAGGTACCTTCTGTCAAGTTTTTTCCCCGTCGAGATGAAAATGTCGGAGTTGAATGATTAATGATAATGATGAAAAGTAATATGAATGAAGGATTTTAATACAATAATAAGGAAATAAGTCCTGAGTCGTAACATGACTAAAACATAATAAATACATATGTAGATGACTCGGGAAAAATGTGCTATTTTATACTCCAACAATAACCAATATTTTGGACAGAAAATAGTGAAGGAAATTTGCGAAAAATGATTAGTTCGGGAGGGAAACTGTGTCGTGCGTGTGAAGAAAGTCGTGAGATGACGTGACATTGGAAATGAGAATTTCTTTTCTCTGAAAAATTATGATGGAAATCAATCTATAAAGTCTTTTCAAATGAATATAAGCATTACAGATAGATAAAAGGATTTTTTTGAAAAAAATGTAACAAAGAAATTAAACATGTTACATAGCTGACAGCGTCTGACCCACTTTTTTGTTTGATTATTATTATACTCAGAATTACTTTGATAAATATTACATCATCAGAGAATCTTTGTCCAAGTCAGAATCGACTATAAAGTAGGTATTAGGCATAAGACTCGTCGAGCTTAAATCACTAGTGATCAGCTTACTGATTTAAGCTCGGAGGGTCTTGCGTCTTGGGTATTCGTATTAGGTATGTATTTATATGATAAAATGTAATGAACGCTACACGCGTAGCAACACCACTAGAAAAACACTTTTATGCAGAACGTTCCTAAATTATATTATGGAACTTCTTCAAACCAACATGCCTATTCAGAGATCGTGTTATGACTCATTCCCAATTTAGATATTCTAAGAATTCGCTAATTTATCTCAGTCTTTGAGCGAACTCATGACATAGACATACTTGGGTATAACAAAACCCAATTGCACAAGTTACCATAAATCTCAGACTACCCCGTGTCGATGTCAAGATGGCAGAAGAAATTCTTGAAGGATTAATGGTACCAAACGAATGGAAGCTATATGTTTTTAAATATTTTCTATACTACACTTACAAAAATAATTTAATTAGGCAATCCTTGAAGATGAGCAACCACCCATAGGTCAGGTCACGAAGTCGCTAAACGCTTTCGCAGAGATCCTGTGCAACGACACCCCGCAAACTCGGAACCTAGTCGTGGACATGGGAGCTTACATTACCATATGCAGAGCCTGGATGTTTTGCTGTTACAACGGAGCCCAATCGCCACCGAGCCAGGGGCATGCGAGTCACGCTCAAGCCCATCTTACCCCACTGACGTAATATGTGTTGCCAACATTTCAATTAATCTAATTTGGTTCCAATAAAAGATTTGACAAGATAAAAATGCCCTTGAATTTCGTAGTCCAGAGGCCAAGCTTTGTAGGGACGCCATTCTCAGAGCCTTATACGCGCTGGTACCAGGTCACGCAGAGTTAATGGATGAAGTTGGATGGCAAATTGTTATTCAGGCTATAGAGTATGCTATTTTCTTACCATTCTCTCTCAAATCCAAGTTGCTTTCCATTTTGGAAACATTTTTTATTTATTTTTTAGCAAATCTACACCAGAGCGAACCCATATTTTGCTGTCAAAACTGCTTCGCAATCTATTTATTAAGTGTGAGGAGAACAGGGAGCATTTCAGTACAAACTTGGGACTAATTCCTCACCTAGTGGCTCTTGTATTTAAGCCTAAACTATCGGGCGAATTTTTAGCCGAGGTACATAATTTATTAAATTGGCAACATTACAAAAAAACTTTTAAAAAATACGTTTGCGTCAATTTAATCACATAGTGGGGCAGTGCGATGAAGGCCCTGCTGTTGACCGACGACGAGCGAGTGAGCTGTAACAAATGTGCTGAGCGAAAACGGATCATAGCCAAGACTCATGTACTTCCGATTCTGGCAGGCAAATTACATGACAAAGGTGTGCGAATTTTCTTTTAAGTGAAATGATGATGACAGACCAATGAGCTTGGATGAATTGATTTCAGCGTATGAAAACGACGTGGAGGCTCTAAACTCAACGGTCATATTTCTCAGCTCCATGGCCGTTTCCGATGACTTATGCGAGCAAATCGATTCGGGAAATGTGATTGCAGGAATTCGGGGAATCTTTAAAACCCATGCTACAAATGAAGTAAATCATAAATTCATTGAGTGGTTGATAATTAGACTTTTATTAGATAATTGCACAAGGACTTTTTTCAAGCAGGTATTGGTTCAAAACACATGCACTCTGCTTCGACTTTTTTGCTCGAATCGTACCCTCAGAGAAAAAGTTTCAACGTTTGCAATTATGAAGTGGGTGATGGATATGATTAACAAATATCAGGTTTGGCACGGAAATGCATTTACTTGGTTTTTAGTTTTGGTAATAATTTGCCATTTAACATTTTTAAAAATTCGGTTTGAGAAAATAGACAGATCGAGACGTTGTAGAGGAAGGAATGGCATGCTGCTCTTACATGACCGTTAGAAACTCTTGTCATGTAGCACAATTTATTGCCAAAAATGGCCTAACTTTGACAATGAAGATCATGACAAATTTTAAAGACTACATTCCCATACTCGTAAAAATGATTGAACTCTTTAAATCCAACAATTTTAAATACGCAGGCTTTATTAATGACGAGTCTGAATGTTGTAGAGATCTTCATGCTTTGTATTGAGAAACGTTGCTGAAAATGGAGGATTGCACGGGAAGGAAAGGTTGAAGGACCTTGGATTCGGCATCCTCCTTACTCAATTTAAATCTACACTTTTGGAGCTCAGGGAATTCTACATCCTTCCAATATTGAAAGAAATTGAAAACATTGACAGAGAAAGTTTTGACAGCGGCCAACCCACTTACAATCAACTAGAAGTGGCACGGACGCCCACGGATAACATGGCTTTAGAGCCTATAGCAGGAAGAAAGTCGGTAGTATTGGATGCATCTGACGATGAGGAATAGTTTGCACAATACACAAATCATACCTACTTACAAATTACACCAATAACCCAAATTCGGTCAAAATTAACTGCGATGAAGACGAATAAAATTATAACCGACAACAAAAAAGTATTTTCTTACATCCATTAATAAGATACTACATATTTTAATTCAATGCCCTACCCGACTTTTACAAATAAGTATCTGAGGCACTAATAAAAATGTTCAACAAGTATAGTTACAGTAAAAAAGTTTGACTTTTGTAAGATTTATAGCTCTAAAACTTTTTGAGCTTTAGAAGCGATGTCCATCTTCGTTTAGATATTTGAACGGCTCGTGCCCAGTATTCGTCTGTATCGGGGTCTAGTTTTTCCAGTGGGAGTGGAGGCCCTTTAAATCACAAAATATTGAATCATTTAGTACATTTTTATATGAATTACCTAGTTAAAAACAGTTACCGGTATTTAAAGTCCATAACCAATCTGGATATTCGCTGTCATCTTTTAACTTAATGTCCTCGCCCTCCTTAAGTATATTTGAACCGCAGCAATACGTCACTAATTTTACTGGATCAGTCTCAACCGGAAGTACCTTCTTTTCTAGCATGGGTCCTGATTTGCCAATCTTCTTTTTCCCCAGTCCAGTAATACCTTTGCACATCAGCAACAAAGCAGATTAAAACCCAACTTTTGTAAACAACATAATGATCAGTCAGTTTGGAAAATGTATTTAAGCCCAGAGGCACTAAAATTAGCTTTATTTTAATTGTTACCTGTGACAGATACTTTTGCCGCAAAACCGCGTCTTGGAACGACAAAGTCCTTATGTGAAGAAATGAGAGGTGGGACTGGGGGACTCCGGGATATCAAATGATTAAGAAATGTAGCCTTCGTTGTCAACTGAGGTAACATTTTGATTTGATTACTGATTACGCACCAATAGATTTCAGATCGGTGTTGCGCAAAAACTGTCACCGCTGATGAATTTCAGTAAAAGGCAGGAGATCAGTTGACTAACATGTGTGCGTGTGCACACATTTTTGGCTTGTGTATGTTCGGTCAGTGCTTTGTGCTGTAGTGGATGGATTTGTGTACCCCTCCAGCACACATAATTGTGCCAGGCCACACAAAAAGACGCCTTCTGTCAATGGAGCATTTAATCAATGATGTGCGATGAATAAAGAGATCTAATAATAATAATAATAATTTAGCATACTAGCGCGTTACCCCTGGCCCAGAAAAATGGTCGTGCTCTACGGCGACACGGGCCGTAATTGCCGTTGTGCTCAAAACCGTTGGTCCCTTCAAAAAAAGCTATAAGTTTCGCATAATTTCAGGGTTTTTTAAATCAAAGAAGCATATACTCAGGGATTTTTGGGGTAATTCAATTTATTAACTAAAATGAGAAAATGTTCTTCTCGAGAAATAAAAAAATTAAAAAAACGATTTTCAATGATAGCTTTTTTTCATTCACTGAATACTGAAGGCACTAAAAAGGGTAAAATAAAACTTAAGTAAG
>JAHZMY010003717.1:0-20380 GCA_027743915.1 Seira sanloemensis
ATTGCATTTAAGTACATGCATTTCTTAAGGACTTATAGCAATGTTTCAAATCCACGGTAACAGCAATTCGCCTTTGTAAGCTTGGACATACCTCTTATTTACAATTTTGCATTTTGTGCGAGGTCGCTTCCTCGTAGTAGTCGCAGTCGTTCCAAATATGAGATTCTATGCCCACTTGAATATTTACTTTTGACATGCAGTTTAATATTAAAGAAATGAAGAATGTCGACGATTTTATTGACCGACTAATATGCATTTTATTTACTTGCCTTTACATAATAGTTGCTAGTTTAGGTAAACTTAAAAAACTAAGTCAGACCTATGTAAAGAAGTGTAGAGTGGAAGGAGTCGACAAGAAACATTTTTCGCAAGATTATGTTAGTTTCGAATGACATAATAAAAGCTAAAACAAAAATGCTTTTGTAATTTTACGTATGGATAATAAATAAAAGATTTACAACCGTCTTTAATACAAATACTTTATTTTGAAATAGCTTCACTTTGTTTCAACGCTAGAGAAAACGATATTATATAATATTAATTTAATGGCAATCCTCTCTCTCTCTCTCATTGGGATGATGTTGACAATCGACGTGGTCTCTCAACCCTTCTCCAGCACCCTCCTTTACTTTGTGTAATATTTCGACCCGAATTTACTCAAGACCGAGTCGCCTCTACAAACGAAGGAGAAAATTGTGAATTTTAGGCGAATGACACCTTTACATGCACAGATAGAATTTGACGAGACGAATCAAATGTTGCTACGCTACTGTGGGACAATAATTATTTAGGAACCCTAACTGTCTATCCAACCGAACCTTTCTATTTAATGGAATTATCACGTTGCCCCAATAAGACCTAACATAACCTAGCTTTTTTAATTATTGAACTAAACAAAAAATCCACTATTTATTGCACCTATGACGGTGCTAACTTTCGGTACCATAAGCACTCTCCCTTAAATGAATTTTGCCCCACAAGAGAGTAGCATCAATCGACTTGTCTCGCCGAGTTCTAATATGAGTGAATAATTTGATTTTGAAAAGGACTTACGCCAATTGGACTAAGAGCGCGTGCCATTGAAGCTCGTGGTCCAGCAGCGGGAGCAGCTTTAGCTCGGACTTTGCTCAAGGCCTGTTCAGCCTACAACAAAAAACACGGTCATGAGTCGTGACATGTCACAGCACTGAATGCAGTCAGACTTATCGAATTCGTACCAGTTCACCCCTTTCATCAGCTTCCTCAAGCTCTTGCTGTGCCTTGCGGTACTTGGCCAAGTTGAGAGCAGCAATTTCTTCCTGTTATACAATACCGATACGATCAAGGTTTAAAAATAGGTACCAGCAACAGATTACGACCAGTAAAAATGTGCTAAACGTACGGCTTCTTCAATCTGCCTCTTGTAAGTCTTAATCTTTTGCTGCAACTTGTCAACCAGGTCCTGCATCTTGTCGTGATTTTTCCTATCTTCGTCAGCCTGGAACGCAAAGATCAGAAAAGATGAATGAATAAGCATGTAAAAGATGGGCCAAAGCAAGTTTGAGCAAGATATATTCTGGTCTTTGCCTGGAAAGCAAGTTCTTTAACGCGGCGCTCGGCGCGGCGCAAGTTCTTTTGTGCCTCGGAATGACGGCGCTGCTCAGACTCCAGCTCCTGTTCGATGCCACGGACACGGTCTTCCAACTTGGCAATGGCCTTCTTTCCACCCTTGAGCAGATTGCTCTCTGTGTAAACAACAGCACATACACAACACAATGTATACATTTTTTCATTTTCAGATGCCTTCAAAGAAAGTGTGCACTGACCGGCTTCCTGGAGTCGTTGATCAAGGTCCTTGATGCTGCTTTCCATGGCCTTGCGAGCACGCTCCTGGCTCTGGGAGTGTTCTTGTTCTACACGGAGCTCATCAGCCAATCTCGCAGCGTCCACCATTGCCTTCTTGGCCTTCTCTTCAGAGTTTTTGGCGTCATTCAAGATGGTCTCAAGGTCGGCGTGGAGAGTCTGCAGCTCACCCTCCAACTTTCTCTTGTTTGCAGAGAGGTTGTGTACTTGGTTGCCAATGTCATTCAGCTGATCACGGGAATCAGCAAGCTCCTGCTCCGCAGCACGGCGAGAGCGGTCGGCTTGTTCAAGGAGAGTGCGAGACTCGTCCAGCTCGTTGGAGAGGGCGTTGGCACGGCGCTCTGCAATTCCGTATTGCTCGCGGGCCTCGTCACGGGCACGTTGTTCTTCTTCCAAGTGTGCCTGCGACTCTTTGATTTGTTGAAGATATCGTTTGACCGTCTTTTGGGCTTCCGCGTTAGACTTGTTGGCCTGTGTTGCAATTTGAAAGTGCAGCTCAGCAACAAAAACCAAAAACCTCAAGTTTGAATTTCAAGTAAAGTAAAAAAATTACATGGTCGAGTCCAATTTCAAGTTCATTAATTTCAACTTCAAGCTTCTTTTTAATGCGGAGAGCCTCGGCCTTGCCCTTTGATTCAGCCTCCAAGGATGCTTGCATCGAGTCCAGGGCGCGTTGCTGGTTCTTGCGGGTGTTTTCAAACTCTTCCTCCTTCTCTTGGATTCTGCGATCAATCTCTTGGCGGACTTGAGACAGCTCAAGTTGGACCCGAAGTACCTTGTTCTCTTCCTGTTCAAAAGCTGCTTCTGCCTCTTCAAGAGCAGCTTGGAGCTATTTCAAACAATTGATACATAATTATTCACAATTTTTTTAAATTATTCCCTTATTAACATCTATGTTTACAAAAAAATACAAACCTCTTCCTTTTCAATCTGCAACCTGTTTCTGGCCTTTTCAATCTCATGAACGTTGCGGCCACCCTCACCAATCTGGTCAAGCAGGTCCTTAATCTCCTCAGCCAAGTTCTTGTTCTCACGGCGGAGTGTCTCGAGTTGCTCCTGCTCCTGTTCGTGAAGAGCACGGATGCGGAATACTTCAGACGAGTAATTGCGCGCTTCCTTCTGGCTGGCATCAACTTCGGCGCTGAGGTCATTAGTCTTGGCCTTCCATTCGTCAATGATCTTGTCAAAGTACTTTTGCTTCTTCTCCATCTGGATGACAAGGTTGCGAGATCGGTCAACTTCAGATCCCATGTCCTCAAGTTGGGAAGTGAGGCGCTGCTTGGTCTTTTCCAGGTTAAGGGCCTTTTGGTTCAAAGACTCGATCGTCTCTTCAGCCTCGGACAAGCGGGCTTGCAGCTTGCGCCTTTAATTAACATTTTGAATTAATAACATTAACATGTTGAATAATTACAATGTGGTAAATATGAATAGTTGAAAAGTTGTTTTAAAATGGCTTTACTTGGCTTCCTCGAGTTCCTCGGTACGGGCAACACCCTCAGATTCATACTTTGTGCGCCACAGTTGAGCCTCCGCGTTGGACTTGGAAAGTTGTCTTTGGATCTCGCTCTTGGCCTCGGATTCCTCTTCCAGTTGTTCACGGAGGAGGTCCAGGTCATGCTCCACATTCCTTAAGGACAAGACAAACATATAAGCACATGTAAACATACAGATCCAATGTCGTCTACCTTACATGGATATCAATTAATTACAAAATACAATATAGTCCCACCTGAACTTGCCAAGAAGGGTGGCACGCTCTCTCGCTTCCTCATCAGCCATGCGCCTAAAGAATTAACAGAAAATGTTAATTTTATATTTTTTAAATCAATCAAAGTCAAAGTCTAGCGTTCAACTTGCCTGGTATCCTCGAGCTGTGTAGCCAGAGACACCTTCAGTTTGCTGAGTTGAGACAAGTTGCTCTCTCCCTCTTCAAGTTGTCTGCCCATGTCGTTGTTGTCGATTGCGAGACGCTTCTTGGTCTGGTCAACCTGTACGACGTTTAGAAAAATAAGTAGTTTAAGGCGTCTTTACATGAAAATACATAATAACCTTATCCGAAGGGGCTTCAGATTCCGCTGAATATTTTTCATCGTCTGTTGGAAGCCCTGTACTCAATGGACTATGATGGAGTTATTCCTTGCTTTCAATTCGCCGATATCCGCCATTTCAACCGATCTTACGACCCAACCGACTACGCGCGTTTATAAATCTCATGAACTATCACTCACTTGTATATTATCAATAGTACCTGTTGCTGCGTGAGAGCCATTTTGTTTTGTTTTATCTTAATTTCTGTAACTGTTACTTAAACTGTTAATAAATTATTCTGATATACTCATAAAAATAAATCTAACCTCATTGACCATCCTGGCAAGCTCCTCGTAGCGAGACTGAAGTTCTCCGAGTTGATGTTGCAGATGCTTTCCGAGTTTCTCCTGGCCGGCCTTCTCATTGGCAAGGTGATCCATGGAGGCGCGAGAGTCGTTGAGCTCGGATGCGACGGTGCTCCTGTCCTTCTCGGCCTTGGCCTTCATCTTGTTCAAGTTGTCAATTTGTTCCGCCATCTCGGCGACGGCATCGTTGTGCTTCTTTCTGAGGTTCGCCATGGCACTCTCGTGGGACACGTTGGCCTCCTCGAGTTCCCTGCGCAGCTTGGCGAGTTCAGCTTCGCGCTTCTTGTTCAACTCAATTTGGCCACTGGTGGCGCTTCCAGCTTCTTCCAGGCGACTTCCGAGCTCCTCCAGCTCACGGGCGAGGTCGGTCCTCTGCTTCTCAGCCTTGGCACGAGCCTGTCGTTCAGCCTCAAGCTCCTCATCGAGCTCCTCAATGCGGGCTTGAAGTTCCTAAAAGATTTTTTAAAACGCATCCAGCGCATCAGCATCGAGTCCTCAATATTAATAATATCCAAACTAGTGGGTAAAGGTGTGTATCAACAAACCTTGATTTGCTTCTGGAGACGACTGATGAGGCTCTGCTCCTCCTCAAGCTTGGCAGTGAGGGACGCAACCTCCTTGTCCTTGCGCTGGATGGTTTGCTCCAACTCTTTCTTGTTCCTCTCGAGATCAGCAACAGCTTCCTGGCACAGTTTCAAATCACCTTCGACCTTCCTCTTGCTCTTCTCAACGTCGCCACGGACCTTCTTTTCCCTCTCGAGAGAGTCTTCCAGCTCATCCAAGCTCCTCTCGAGCTTGGCCTTCACCTTGTTCAATCCGTTGACCTTGTCCTCAAGGGCCTGGACATCTTCGGCGCCCTTTTGCGCACCTTCCTGGACGGCCTTCTTTTCCTTCTGGAGCTTGGCAATCAGTTCTTCTTGGTGGGCCAGCTCCTCGTTCAGGTTCTTGATCTGCGCTTCCTTGGCTCCCTTGTCGGCCTCAGTCTTTTCCAGGTTCTTGGAGATTTCTTCGAGCTCCTTTTTCAGCTGGGACATTTCATTCATGATTTTACGCTGGGACTGACCAAGTTGGTTGCGAGCTTCCTCCTCCTGGCTCAATCGGTTTTGGAGATCATTGAGCTGCTTGTCCAGCTCATTCTTTTGGGAAGAGATCTTTTGATGACGTTCCATAAAGTTGCCGGCGGCAGCCTTTTCTTCCTCGAGTTCCTTTTGCATCTTTTCCTTCTGGTGGACGGCTTGCTTGTACGCCTTCTCCTTTTCCTTGCGCGCAGTCTCCTCGATAGCGAGGGCTTCCTCAGCCTTTTTGATACGCTCTTCGTGACGCTTGATTTCGTCCTCCACCTGAGTGACTTTCAGTGTGGGCTTGATCAACTTCCAGAAAGACCACCACGGCCACACGCGCAACTTCATGTAGCTCTTGAGGTTGCGCTGGACAATCTCCAGGGCTTGACTGTGAGAAAGGACACACGAATAATACGAGTAATATTTCAGTTTAACAAGAGAATTTACAGCAATTTTCAAATGCACTTTAATTTGTACTACTTACCGTTGGTCGTGCAATTTTTTGTACTTTTTGAAGGTCAAGTACTTTCTGATGGCAGCCTGGAGCCAGGTAATAATCTTTCCCAACTTGTCGTCACGAATTTCCTCCATCTCTCCGAGAACACCGGCTCTGAAAAAGACCTTGGTGTGGCCGACTCGGTACTTGTCAGCATTAAGGCCAATGTGATCGAAGCAAGCTACATAAAATCATGGCAAAGTTGTATGACCATAAGGATGAATGACATAATGAGTAGCATAATATATGATTACCCGTTGCAGCCTTCTTGTCTTCCTGCAAAATAATCAATCATTTCAATTTCAGCATGTAATAAAAATGCCAACTTTCAACTTTTTTTTATCAAATCAATCAATTTACCTTCTCTGCAGCCATTTGAGCAGAAGCAAGGATAGCATAACGGTACTTGAAGTCGGGGTACGCCATTCTGTTGGGGAAACCCTTTCGGCAAATACGGATACCCTCAAGCACACCATTACAGGTGAGCTGGTGCATAACCAGAGAAGCGGTAACAAGACCTGGAGTCTTTGTCTCGTTAGGCACAATGCAACGGATAAAGTGAGGATGAGTAGCTTTTAAAGTGGTCATCAAGTTGTTGAGCTGATCCTGTTCAAACATAATCATAATGATGTCATAAACTTTCAAACCTTACTTTAAAAAAATTCCCAGGATAGGTTCAGGGCTAATTTTTTTTTGTCCGTGCTATAAAAAATGAGAATACATATATAAGGGTCACAGCAAACCAAAACCGGGAAAATACATTACCATTTCACATTTCATATCTTTTTCCGAATCTTTGTTTTCATGGAAGAGTGGTACATGCGGTGGTTGGCTAAATAGGGGTAGCGTCATACTCGGGTAAAAAAATACTTTTATAAATGTACTAATTCAGGGGGTATTTTACTACGCTGGATAAGACCATTTCCAAATGAGAGGGTAATTGCAATGACACTACAAAAATAAGAGAGAGGTAATTCTTTTTTTAGTCAATTTCCTTTTTTATAGAGGTAACACGCTTCGGGGTAACACGAGAACACCGATTTAAGACAAGTTTTGTATTAACCCTGTAAGACGAAGACACGGTTTTGAAGCCACCAGACTTTTTGCCACCACCGCCTATAGTTGAAGTTTTTAAAATTGTCATTACACAAGGTGTATTTAGCAAAAAAATTTAAAATAGAGTTTGATTAATATTATTAAATGTAGTCTTGTTTCAACTTTGACGTGTCAGCGTGCCATTCTACAGACTCTTCTGGAGACATTCATACCTTTGCCTTTCCCTTTTCCTTCATCTTTAGCTAAATAGAATTTGAAGTCAAAAATTAATTTCAACGATTTTAAAGCTTAAAAAGAGATTGACATTGGACATTGAACCGGACGTCAGAGTGAGACATTTGGACCAAACAACTAAACAAAAGAAATTTTGCAGAGAACCATGGCACAAGACATTGATGTACTTCACATAGATGCTATAGGTTCCTCCTGTAAATAGGTAATCCAAGACACACTCTTAAAAGCAACTGTCGCTAAATATGTATTGCACAATAAAGTTCTATTATATTACGTCAAAAATCTCGAATCCGGCGATATCCAGCACACCAGAGAAAGACTGCCTCTTTTGCTTCGTGTCAAGAGTCTCGTTACACTTTTTGACCAGGAACTTGAACAGTCTGTCGAAAATGGACTTGGCCATAGCACCAACTTGGTAACTATAAATACATTACATAAAAAGTTCTGCTTTAGGAGGATTTTTGTTTTTAGGAGTCATTCCACTTAATATCTATTTTTAATAAAAATATTAAGAGTCTTACGTGCACTGCAAAGCACGACGACGACGGGCACGTCAAACACATTAAAAAACAATTAACCGATTTTAAAACAGCGTCAAAATTTTTCGCAATCAATATTTATAATCATAATCAAAAATTTCCTAAATTTCCCCCAAACCCCTAAGACGTGTTGCGACGTACGCAAAAATTAGAGTTTTATGATGACAGTTTTATCATTGCTCAATCCAGGTTTCTGAACTTGGGTCTCCAGTTTTTTCTCATTACAAGTTAAATTAGCATTTTGAAATTAGGAATTTTGTAGTGTGTTTGACACGATTTTTTATCCCTCCATTTCAAAATTTTTAAAATTAAAGCCTTTAATACGTTTTGATAGCTTTTTAAATGACATTTTGCCAATCATGACTATCATATCCCACATGAAGGCTTTTGGAGTACAGCGCGACTGCTTTGAATTTAATATTGAAGATTTATTAATTTAATATTTAATTTGTGCGTAAGTTGTATTTGTGTCATTTACCTTTTTGCATTCAATAATCGGGTAAAACGGTTAAAAATAATCATGACTATCATATCTTACAAAAAATACTTTTTGGATTTGTGAATAAAGGCAAGTAACCAAAAGAAATAACCTACCTGATTGACGTTCTGTCCTTTAACGACAAACTCGGCGCCGACCTTAATCTTGGGCTTGGTAATGTTGTAATACATGAGCTCGCCCTCAACACCGAGCAGCTTGGCAGCAGCTTCACCCTCTTCCTACATTATTAAAACATATCATGTGCCATTTTCTTTTTTAGTTGTCAAATCTTATCAACATTTTTCAAGTTCTTACATTCTCGTCTTGCATGGCCCTGAAAGTAGAGTAAATACATAAAATTACTTTTCCACCCTTACTTGCTCGGTCTTAAATAAAAAAATTGTTACTAACTGTTCATCTCTGCCCTTCTGAGCGAATTTCATTTCACCCATGTGCATCACAGCGGCTGAAACCTTGTAGATATTATCACGCTCCTCTCCAGTAAAGTTCAAGATTTCAAAGGCCTCGTGGGTGGCGTCAAACTCCTCAGCGTCATCAATACCTGGAATGGTGATTTTACCCTGAGACACAAAGTGGTATTTGTAGATGTCATCGCACAGGAAACACATGGCTGTAAAACGAAAGGGTACATTATTATATTCTTTGAAAAAAATTGGTTTACTATCTGAAATAGTAATTCAAATGCGCTCATACATTTGACTCCCTTTGCTTCAGCGGATTTGGACATGAGCTGGTAGAAAATATGATAGCAACGTTCGGCGGACATTTGGGAGACCACACGAGCCTTCTCCAGCAGATCTGTTTAACCAAGGAATATTTGCAGGGTAAAATTTAATTTTACTGTAAAAACGACTCGGCAACTTTTCCTGGTTGTCCCCCGTCAAAAGTTTTCTCAGAAAACAAAAAGCGAAATAATCTCTGCATTACATCATTTTCCGTAAAATTAATCCATAAATCGAAATAACTTTCTTAGGTCTTAGTACCAGCCAGTCTAAGTACTTGATTGATTTGATTTAATTGAAATATGCTCGGCAAAGTACTCTGTAATTAATTATTTCTTAAGCGAGTCCATTCGTGGGGTGATGGGAGATTTTTTCGTTTGGTGTTTTCCGGGACAACTTTTGCTGGGAACAATCTGGGATATGAATAATTCACTGAAAAATTAAGGCTGTACTTACAGGACTCGATATCAGCACCAGCCAATTTACCAGATGGACCGAAATGGATACGAATGAATTTACCCTATTGAATATTAAAAAGGGTAAAATGATATTGATTAGTACATAGTACTCAAAAAGAATATACATAAACTTAATTGTGCTCCAGAAATCACTTACGAAACGAGAAGAGTTGTCATTACGCGATGTCTTGGCGTTACCAAATGATTCCAGTACAGGGTTAGTCTGCACAATTTGGTCCTCAAGGGAGACCTGCAAATTATAGATTTTGATAATTTTAGTTTAGTTTAGAATCTCAAAAAAATACATAATCAGTCACACAATCGAAAATACATGGCACTAGATGACATATACATACATAGGTACATTGTACAAACTAGTTTAAATACATATGTACATGCAAGAAGAAAGTTTCCCACCTTTGTGAAATCTATAGCCTTTTTGTAGCCGGTTAATTAATTAATGATTATTTGCTTAATATTTATTTTCAGCCAAATTATTTGTCGCATATATATGTTATTGTAATTGTAAGCTACCGGCTCAACATCCTCTTCAATTTCCTGCAATATTTAAGTACATGTTAGCATTTGAAAATGGCCCGTTAACATATTAGTGTTAGCATGTTATGGATTAGACGAGGTACCTCGGGTCCCGCATCTCCTTCCTTCTATTACAAAACTTTAGATATTAGTTCAAGCAAATGAGTGGCTTCAAAACTTGCAAAAAAAATGAAAAATAAATTTAAAGGGGAGGGGGAGGGGGAGGTAGTAAGTCAGCTACACTAATTTCTGTCTGCCATGTAGCAGTTCTCTGATTTCTAATGGACATGTGGGATTTATATGATTAAAGCAGCACCTTCTTGGTGTCGTCGCTCTTTCCGGTGGCACCGACGTTGGCAAAGTAGGCAATAACCTTCTTCGTGTTCTCTGTCTTTCCGGCACCAGACTCGCCTCTGTTGGTAAAATACATTTATTTTAATTTTAGCATCAGTTTACTAGAGTTTGCTTTACGAGACTCAAGTAAAAGTAACGACTAAATTGGGCGAAATATTAATAGGCATTTAATTAATAGTGCATATTAGTATGTGCTTACGTGATAAGAATGGACTGGTTCTCATGATCTGTAGAGAGAAACAAATACACCGTGATTAAAATCTTGTTCGGTTATAACGGTAACAACAACTGGAAAAACTAGTGGACTAATCTCGGTCTTGTTTTGACTATAATTGGTTCGTAATATTACTACTAACACTTCCGATTTCGCCATATATGGAGAAAGCATGATCATACAAAAAGTTCTGAGTCTAGAATGCTCTGTAGCTGGGAAAACTTCACCGTTCGTTTTTTTCATTCTAGTAGATACATTTTAATCACTTGATCAGTTCCAAAAATAGCTGGTGAGATAGGATAGCATTATTTAGGATTGCTGCTGCACTTTCTCTCTACTACAGCATTTCGATATCGCCGTGTGTCTGCCCTCTCCTTTCATCAGTCTCCTCAATGTTTTTTATTGTCCTCTGTGTAATATGGGTTGACAGGGTGGAAAAGCAAACTATTATCTTTTACTCCAATGAGCTAAAAATAAAATGGATTCCTTTATTTTCCTTGTTCCGTTTTTTGAGTTAGCAAGGAGAACAATCCTTTTCCGCTCCTTTTCCATTGCGTATCAATTGACGAAAAAGATAGTTTTGGAGGAGAGCCAACTTTAGATTATATCTTTAGAATGAGGCGGTGCTCTACCACCGTCCATTTTTTACACTTTGAAAAGGAATTCAAAAATTGTCAAATGTATGAAATGCTAATGGGAATGATAAATTTATGAGTAAATACGGAGCTGAGACTTGAAAAAATATGAATGATGACGGATGATAAAGCTCTCATGTCCACTTTTGAGATTTCATTGTTGTTTTACGTGAGAAACGGACCTTGGATCATGTTTTGGTAGGCATTCTCGGCAATGGCAAAGATGTGCGGCGGCACCTCATTCCTCCTCTTTCCCGAGTAAATTTTCATGGCACGAACCGTGTAAATTGGATATCTATATAGTACACATTGCATATTTCAGTATAATGAGCATTGGGGGACTTGTTGGATATTAAATTAAAATACGATTCATTAAATTACCTGACGTAAGGATTGACAGCAACGCAAAACAATCCTGAGTAGGTCTACAAAAAATATTTTCACATTTTAAGCAAAGTAGAAATTAATCGAAAGGACTATTTGGGTGGGAGTATTTATTATTTGAAAGTTGATTTTTGGGATCATGTTAAATGTTAAAAATGCCCTCTCTCTACAACATTCTAATAAATCGCTATAATAAATTCCCTTTGCCATAATTACTTTCTATAGAAACATTCTCAGTAAATTGTTTCTGAATCTTTGATATGCGACTGTCATCGTCATAGTGGAGCGGAATTAAAAAAGCAAGAGGATACAGTTATAAGATTGGAATGGAAGTAAAAATAGAACTGGCGTAACCCGAAAGGATACCATGCACTACACATATTCAATGAATATATATACTTATGCATGAGCATCCTATAGATCGACACAGAAAAATTACGCGGAACTTTTGGCGGAGGCAAGAAAGCTTCAAAATATAAAGTGTTTTGTAAAAAGACTATAAAAGGAGAGGAATAAAAAGGGATGTAGGAGGGTACCCGGCGTTTGGAAATACGCTTCACACTACTACTCATTAAGCAATGAGTACACTTACGTAGATGAGCTTGGCATAGTACCGCTGTCTCAAGTTGTGCAGCACAGAAGGATCATTCAAAAAGGTCAAGTTTGACATGTCCTCAGCTTTTTCGTACTTTGGAGGATTGACCTGGTTCACTTGGTCTTTTTTAAAGGTTTTGCTCTGCAAGAAAAATATGCATGACATCTATTTTATTCTGCATATAATATTTGAGTGTTTTTAAGAGAAGTGCATAACGACGTACATCACCAGTGGGCACTTTTACAGTTACGAGATCTCCTTTGGTCCCTTCAATCTCCCCCTGGACGAACCCCTCCTGCTCGTCTGGAACCCAACAAGCCTTCTTGGCATCGTATGGCTAAACGTACAAAAAATATAATTATAGGTCAGATTAAAAAAGTATTTTTAAACGATTTAAATGGTAATAATTAGTAGAATTGTTCCTTATAGTTTTCTGTCTTTACCTTGGACTGATCCTGCCTCCTCATCTCCATGGAGATGAAGAGGAACTCGGTGGGATCGGGCTCCTCACCCGCTTTGAATTTCTGTTCAATAACCATCTTGCTGCCGCTCTGTTTCCCTTTTCAACTACAAAAATATTATATAAAGATGGTTCCAAGGGACGATTGAGACCCTGGACAAACTCTCCTCCTCGTCTTCACGTGTAAGGGATATTGAACAGCCCTTGAGCTTTCCTAGGCACAAACCAACACAAGCAAAACAATATTGTCCGTTAAACTTTTTCTCATTTTCTCCAGAACACTCCAGATTCTTTCAAGCAAAAAGCAAGTTTTTATAAAAGTTGTAGAATGCGGAAGGTTAATGTTGATGCCGGGGAATTTAGCCAGAATAAAAAATAGCCTAAATAATAACGATGAAAGATTCCACTTACGGGTCGAAAGCTGTTCTGAAGCAAAAGGTCTCATCTTTGGGGTTATTTATAACGTTGTGAGGGGTCGACACGAAACGGGTGATTTTCCCCCTGTACATATGCGATAGTCCATACTTTCATCGTTTCTGGTACATGTCTCGGAAGAGAAATAATTGGGTTCGGGACTCGGCTGCACTGTTTCCAAACATTTTTACGCAGGCATCCCATCCCATTCCTTGTGCATTTTAGCAGCGTGTATTTTCATTTCCCAATATTTTTTTCTTTTTATTTTCGTTGTTTCACGAGCCTCTCCTAAACGCCTTCCCATCCTTGAAATAACGGTATGCATGTGGGGTTTTCAAGTTGTTGTGGCAATGACATGCTCAAAAGCATAGGGAATTAAGAAGAGTAAAAGGAAATTCGGAAGTGAGGAGTAGGTAATAATAAGAGCATCATCTACATTTACGGCAAGAGCTGTGGGCTGAAGAGGGAGCTTGTTGTGAATCACCAGCATTTTTTGTCTGCTTCAACTTTAAAAATGATGACGACGACCCGTTCTCTGTACAGATTCTCTGTTTCTCTGCAATTCAAATCAGACATGTTAAAGACTATCCCAGCACCTTTTCCTCTATTGAACATTGAGGTAGACATAGTTTTTCAGTGAATTATTCGTGTCCACATCAACATAAACGAAGGCTTGCTATTATTTTATTTACTTTCTAGACCACCACTCAGTGCATTTTCTGTCCCGCATACTTGATGGGGTTCCTTGCTTTTTATTGGATATTAACTTTAACAGCGAATAACTTTTACATGTAATGAAAATTTTGGAACCCCAGCAGTAACCAAGTTTTAAGGAGGAGGACGGCAAATTGACGGCGACAAAAAATGCACTGAGTGGTCTATAAAGTAAATAAAATAATGGCAAGCCTTCGTCTATGCCCCATCAAAAGTTGTTACAGAAACCTAAAAATAAAAGTATCTCATATCACTCCATTTTCCGGAATTTGGACTTATTCGGAAACTAATAAACTTAGTCCCGTGGTTCTTAGCGCAAAATTTCAATCCTACGGTTCGTCCGACATGTCAGAAGATAGATCACCGTCAACTCGGATATATTGAAGGAATTTTGGAAAAAAATTATACCCCTTATTTTAGCAATTTTTTAAAACTTTTTTTATAAAGACATAATAATTGTATGCAAAAGTACAACAAGTAAAACATATATTTTTTTAAAAAAAAGTTAAAATAAGAGTTTTATTTTTTAAATTCCTTCAATCCATCCGAGTTGATGCATTTATCTATCTTCTGACATATTGAGCGAACCGTAGGGTTGAAATATGCCCACAGAATCATGGGACTAAGAATTTCACTGTTTCCGGAATAAGTTCAAACTACTGAAAACGGGGTGATGTGAGATTTTTTGGTTTTGTGCTTTCTGTAACAAATTTGGATGAGGAACAACCTGAGACACGAATAATTTGCTGAAAAAATGACGCGTCAACCTCCATGTTCAATAGACGAAAAGGTGCTGCGGTTGTTTCGCCCGTAAAATGACACGGATTATCCTAAAGCGCAGACAAACTATGTACCTGTCTTAAAAGTTTGTATAACTTTAAGCTTTTTAAGGAGGAGGTACAGAATAACTCTGCATGTATCTGTTGCTCTATTATGTATGCATAAGCAAACAATATATTACATTTTGCTTAGTTGTGGATAATCTAACATTTTGGCATTCAAAAAATGACTACATGACACAATATGTAAAACATTATGCACTCTTTTGCGGACAACAACTAATTATTAATAATCATAATAAGTAGCATCATATTTTTCAGCAAACATGGTGTAAGGCAAAAACTCTTCGACAAATTGCTTGTCTCGAGAAAAGTTCCACTTTTTTGTAGGAAATTGACATAAAAGCAAGTAGGACAGAGAAGGAGGTAGAGGTATGCTTGAGAAAATCAAAATGCGGGCGAGACATTTCCTCCTAAACCAAGAGAATATTTCTTTTTTGCGGCAGTAGCAGCGTGTCTCTGGAATCATGCCAGGGAAATCGGGATTCCATTCTTTTTTTAAATTGTACTATAAGATGTTATACTGTTAAACTTGTAATTGTTCTTGCTCCTTTTATTATTCTTTAGAAATGGAAATATGTACGTAGATGCGTATAGGTATAGACACTAGATTGTAAGCTGGTGGAATCTAAAACCCAAAGATTCCATGGAAATCGGGAAGGAAAAAAATCTTTTCTTAGAATACGGAAAGCTATTTAAGATAGATCAATCTCAACTTCAATGACTCGAGTCAAAGCTTTCAGTTTTCATATTTCCCAATCTGCTTGGGAGAGAATGGAATTTGAATTGGAAATGGAATATTCTATAAAATCAAAAGTCCGAGGCTCAGAGTTAGCATCTCAACAGAAGGAGGAAACTAGATGGTCCTAGAGTATTTTGATCTCAAAACACGAAGGAATTTTGTTGTAAAAGAGAATCACTGCACTGTCCGTTCATCCACCTATAGTAAAGGGTTCGTGAAACTTTAATGAGAAATTTATGCACTTTGGAGGATTAATTCAATAAAAAATAGAGGTATGTATATAATTGGTCATACAGGGAATCGGATAGATGATCCACGTCGGCGAGTATTGGGTTTGTGTGTTGAGCCTAATAAATAGGTATGTACATATATACAAATGTATGTATGGATATTGCCTATGTCGCAATGTCTATAAATCCGGACCAATCTCATAATTAACCAGTAGCGAGGAAAATTCGTGGTTAATGCGAGGAGGCTTATTATGGCATGACGATAAACAAATTCTCAGCCGTTAGCGGAATGCTCCTTCAACCTCTTATGCTTGAACTTTGAACCCTGCTTGTAGCACCTCCAAATCCTCTTATTCTATTAATTTCGCCATTTCGCGTCACGTTGCATTGCTCGAGATAGAATAAAAAATTCTGTACTCTCTATGTATGGCAGTACCAGCGGTTTTTGCTAATGTGAAACTACATTTTTATATTTTATTTCAATTTTATAAAATCTTATTTTGATTACAAGTCTCCAAAATAGAATTGTCAAATTAGGACCGGCCGACGATGAAAAAATACGTTTTTTCTATCTTATCCATAAAAACAGGACACTAATGTAAAAAGTGGCAGTGACCTGAGCAGTGTAAAAAATGCTTTTGCTCATTTCACATTCACAGCGTTTTTTTGCACTCAGTCAGGAAACCGGTCTTTCTCCGAAAAGACTCGCTCATCTTTTCCTAAGCCATTGATGATGATACCACTTCGTGTAACGTTATGAGATGCGGATACGTGGGACAAGTGCCTATTTAATTTGTAAAAGCTCTTGTTTTCTGTGGACTATTCTTTCGCGTAGTAAATTGATGTTTTCATTATAGCATTGCTACTCACAACTTTCAAAAAGTTTACAAAAAGATGATAAAGTATTTAGAGGAGTAAAAGAAACAGGACAGATTCTAATGAAATGATTATTATGGTTTGAATTGATGATGAAGGCTAAGCACGTAAATGGTATTAAATGTACAAAGTTGATCTTCATCCGGCAGGCTGAATGAACTTCCTCCATATAAAAAATAATGTTGTAAAAAATCGACTGAAAACATGTTAAAGATGTAATTAACTTGAAAAAGCACACCTGCTCTCAGAGATCCCTAGCACAAAATCCAGATTTCAAGATACCATTGGCATCGCCACCAGGTACAATGAACTTTCGGGCTTCGAAATGGAAAGTGGCCGAGACCGTCAGACGTGGCTAAATGTAAGGAAAAAGGTAAATGCAGGAATTGTCGGACCACATCTCAAGACCCGAAAGGGTTATGTTGGTAGGCACGGGTATCATACGGTCGGGGAGCTAGTTTTTTTTTTGCATAACTACAGAACGTCAGGAAAAAGTGCAATGGATGATGATGCCCTTTCACATTTTAGGTTGAATTTGAAAAGAAATGACCAGTTTCATGATGGGCAAAATAAACAGAAAGTTGATATGATGGGGAAGAGGTGAGCAGGAGTTTCAACTCATTCTCTTTTCTTCTTTGGTCAAGTTCACACGGGAGTCAGAAAAGCTCCATTGTTGCTCAAGCAAGTTCACCACAAACTTAATATGGACACCAGGACGGTCCTCGTAAGACCTATTAAACTTACTTCCACCATTACAACTTTCTCCTCAAAGTTTTGATCGCTACTTCAGAAATTTGGAAAATTGCATTTTGTTTCACAGGGACTGCTGGTGGCAATCAGCGTATGCCTCGTTGGGGTATTCGCTCAAAGCTACTACGCGTCGGGAGAGCAGGAACCTCTCCAAGAGGGCGACTACCCTCTATACCAATCCTTCTACCAGCTGGTGCCCGTCAGCTCCTCCGAGGTAGCCAACAGCGAGCGCACCTTGGTTGGCTCTCCTTACATTCCAGTAGGAAGTGAGTTCTGGGTAGACCGGGCCCGTCAAGGCCGAGGCAAGGGTAAGGGCAAGAAGAAGAAAAAGAAGAAGAAGGGAAAGAAGAAGAAGGCCGGCTGGAATCCCGTTCAGATTTCGACCCACGGAGTACGAGTTGGATGGAAGGGATGGATTCCTCCGGTACATGGGAAAGGATGGTACGGGATACAAGCCAGATTCGACAGATTTATTTTTAAAAGAAGGTCTCATTAAAAATTGTCATCTATTTTTCTGTGTAGGGGTTGGGTCGGCTGGAAGAAAGGACACTTCAAGTTTGTTGACTACGGTCCAGCATGGGGCAAACCACAAAGGCCACATTTCCCTGAACCTGGCCCACCCGTTGTCATTAAGCACCATCCAATTCATCTTCATGGCTGGGGTTGGTAACATGCAACTACTCGTTAAGCCCTAACGGCATTTTCCTCTGACTAAATTTTAAATGCAAACCATTGTATTCAATCAAAAGGGGTATAAAATTTGCGTGTGAGGACAAAGTGGAGTATTTTTACACCAAAATTTATTTTGTGAGAAATCAGAAATTATATACAGATTTGACTCTATGTAAAGAAAGAGCGAAGTGAAAATATAAAATGAAAAAAGTTTTGTAAAAAAATGTTTTGTTTTCAACAAGTTAATGAACTTCCAGGTATCGACTCATGAGAGGTGGTTAGCATCTAAAAGTTGTCCTTTGTTCATTGGATCGCTCAATGATTTTTCTTCGAGTGATTTCCTTAATTGTACGAATCCAGCTAAACTTGTTTGCCTCATCCTCACTCATCTGCCCGAGACGAGTTTATTTCCACTTTTTAGCACACAGGAAGATGGAGATGTTTGATCATGGGTTGAGCAACGGGTAAAAAAGATGTAAAAGACCGGTTTTGCAATTTACAGAAAGGATAATGTATAGCACAGGAACGGATCATGTAGAATGCATACCTTTGAATTTCAAAGTTTTCCCTAGAAAAGTACAGAAGTCACCGTGATAGGTACAAAACAAACCACCTAGGGAAAAGACTAACAAAAATTGACAAAATCTCAGCCAGACTTGTATTGTTTACATCACCAAGAGATATACATATCATAGTTTTATAGCAACAGGCTTATAGTCACAAACTATACAATTACATTTAAATTAATTGTTCAAAAACTGGATCCAGCTCCACAAATACAAAGAGTCCGCAAAATCCTTTGAAACTTTTGGAGGGGCGCGAATCTACATTTGTCTACCAACATATGTATTTCAAATTCATTTAAATTTCAAAACTGCGATAGTCAAATCATAAAACTGCAATTCTTACCTTTTCTGTGCCTGAAAGTTTTGTAATTGCTAGACAAGGACGTTTTACTGGCGCGTTCAATATACTCGTGATAACCTTCCTGTATCAAACGGTAGTCATGCAAGGTCCTTATTGATTCCCTGAGAACCACAGAAAACTCGTGGATCACGCCTGCGTCAGGATGAAGCTCGTCGTCAAGCTGTAACCTTAGGTTGGATTCCACCTCTGAAATCAAGATTAAATATATGCTATTGTGTTAATTGCTTTTTCAGCAGTCAGGAGAAATTGTGAAAAGACGCAAATACCTTTGAGAGCCAAGTTAATTGTGCGCGCAAGACAGTGGTTTTTTGCATTGAGAACAGTTGCATTCTGTTTTGCTTTCAAATCAAATGTGATGGTGACGGACATGAAATTTTACAATAATTGAATACCATTGAATTGAATGAATTACATTTGAGAATAAGCTACAGAATTTCATATTAGTACGATGGATTTTTACTGTCTGGCATCTCGTTGTCGGTTACCATATCCGTTTGTATTCGAAGGTAGACTGCTTCCAGCTCTGATAGTCCGTAGTTTAGCATTTCATTCGAGCATTTAATTTCGCGAATCTGTCAAAAGGTTAAGAAACCAAAGATCATTAGAAAAGAAATGTGCTTCAAATAAAATAATATTAATACTGTCGAAAACGTTTGTTTAATTCGAAATACCCGTTTCTTGATGTTGCTGAAGTCTTTTTTCTCTCTCACCGACGCCGACATTTAAAAAAATGCTTAAAAACGCCTAGAATAAACTGATATGAGCCTCTGCTTTAATTTATCAATGACAGTTGCGTACACTTGGCTGTTACTTGTTACTGAAGATAACAGAAATAAAAGTTTCCAAAACGCATGCTGCTACTTTTATTCGAGTTCTATGATAGAGCCGGTGCATCAGCCAGGAAAGCTCCCACTTTGCACCGTTTGACTAAACAATGTTGAGGAACTAAATTATTACGACAGAATGGCTGTTTCTAAATTATTCCCAATCTTTATCATTTTTCCAGGTTCGTCAACGCAAAAGATGCGTTATAGCTAGGTATATGCATCATTGGTGATATTTTCATGCAGTTGGATGCACTTTCCCTTTCAAACTTAGGTACAAATAAATCAAACAAAAAATGTATTCAGCATTCATTCCCAAAAGCAAAAGCTGATCTGATGACGTAAACAAGCATCTCTGTCCTTTACTTTTCTGTTTATAAGAATGTTATCTGTCATCAAAAAAGCTGATAAAACAAGTATCATTTGTTTTCCTTTTGCTCTCATTCATCATTTTGTATTGTCGTCGACCATTCTTCCACTTTTACAGAAATTTGGAGCCATCAATAATAGTAACCTTCTTTTAAAGCAAAAAATCACAGTAAAATTACCGGCAGCAGCAGAGACAAAATTCGTTTGGAATTTTTTATACGATAGATGTGGGCTCAAAATTCATCGCATGACCAAACTCATCAGTTTGAGTTGCTGCTCAGAGAGTCTTCTTAAGATACTTGAATATGCTCTGGCTTCTACAAATTCTGCATTCTAAGGACCTTTTTAAAAACGAAATTGATTCAAAACAACGGCAAATCATAATTTCGCTTTTCTATATTTTTCCTAATTGCTAAACCATTTCAGTTTCTTGCCACGTAAAAAACGTAAATAAATGCCCTAAATATGTATGCATATAAATATGAACGCATGGATATTGTCTCTGTATTGGATGTCAACCACCTATTCAAAGGGGGATCCGGAT